>WBMZ01010971.1:0-66123 GCA_013400975.1 Atrichornis clamosus | reverse complement strand
CCTCCCCTGCCCTCCCCTCCCCCACAGGGAGCAGGAATAAGGAACTATATGGAATGGGAGCTGCTGGAGGATGCATCCTGTGGTCCTTGCTGCCCAATAAACCTCTGTTGGATAAACCAGAGCCGAGAGCCACAGTGGGATGCCCACAGCTGGTGTGGGAGCGCTGGGATCTGCAGGGACACCTTTAGGGGCTCTCTCTGCCCCAGCAGTGAGCGATGTGAGGGTCCAGGGCAGCCCAATGTTCCCATCCTGGAGGGATGCAGGGCTCCCTCCTTCCCTGACGCTGCAGTGCCGCGGGGCCTCTCATGCAAGCACAGGTCTCAGAGAGCTGTCCCCACTGGAGCAGGGAGTCATTTATCCTGGGATTCTGAGCTCTGATACAACAGTCTTGGAAGCAGATCACAGACATCCATCCCAGCATTGGAGGTGACCTGCTAAGGATATTTAAAAGAGCTGGAAATTGCATTGCTTTCTGCTTTCTTAGATGGATAAAGGAGAGTAAAACTTAAAAAAGAAAGAAAGAAAGAGAAAAAGAAAAAGATAGACAGACAAACAGACAGAAAGAAAGAAAATAGAGAAATACTTAGAAATGGCAAGAATGTTGAGTTTGGTTTTCAATTTTCCTGCTTTTTTTGGAGATCTTTCTGGCATTTATCGTATGTTCTAACACTTCAGTGTGAGGCTGTGGAACCCTCCTCAAAGGCTTCCTCTATCTGGGAGGTTTGTTAGGCATCAAAGCTCACCAGGTATTAACGAACCAGACAGAGAATTCAGGATATCTGGGGACAGACTGCTTTCTTCTCCACTTACACAGCTTTCTTCCCTTTGCTAAGACAATGTCATCAGGAAACCTGATGCAATTACTCTCCATCTCCCAAATAGACAAATACATGAATTTGTAATGTAGCAAATAGGAAAACAAGCAAAGAGCTCATTAAAAACAATCAGAGTTTTTCTTTATTCATAATAAAATAGCTTGAGAAGTCAGCAAATCTCTTTACTCTTTAAATGTCTCTTGGAAGCCCCCAGGTCCCAGTTTAGCCCTGTCAGGGGATATTTGTGGTACATTTTCCCTCACTCCATAGCATTTTCCTGGGGGAAACCATCTGTCTTGCATTTGGCAAACCACCTTGTGCAGCAGCGACTCGCAGCAGTGGTAGATGATGCTCTTTTAGAGGGATTTTGTAAACCAGCCTGGAAATGAGCCCTGGGTGAGCAGGGATTGCCTTTGGTTTGCCACGTGCCATTGCGCCGGAGCTCGAGGCTGTGAGGCCTGGGAGAGATGGACCCGATGTCCCCGTCCTGCAGGGACACGGGTGTGGCAGGACGCTCCCCCTGCAGCTGGGGGTGTTATCCGTGGCTGGAGGCAGCTCGGGCTGGGTCACACGTCCGACCTGGCAGCCAGGAGCTGGGTCAGGGTGCTGGAGCTCGAGTGCTGGCAGGGCGCAGAGGAGGAGAGGATACCCAAGAGGGTCACAATGACAAAGGGCCTGGCGGGTGGCAGTGGGATGAGGACCCTTCCCACTGCCTGCTCCTAAACATCTCACATGCACACGTCCTTGGATAGGCATTCAGAGGCTTTTTCCAGCCTCCTTTGCAGCCACAACCTGCTGAGGGATCACCTGAACTTTTCCCTGGTGGGAAGCAGCTTTCCTCTGCATTCCCTGTACATCACCAGGGATCTGTTTTCATCCTAGCCGGATCAGCATTCCCAGTTAGTCACTCCAAATCATCTTGGGCTGCAGGTGAGGCTGCTCTGGCTAATGGGAAACATGGCTCATACCTTGGTGAATCTACAGATTCCTAATTTGTCTTCCAGAGAAAATACCTACCTGCATCAAATCTGTTTGTATTTATAGCCCAGGGTCACCACTGCATCCTTTCACCTGCCTCTGTGCAGAGGTGAACACTGTGTGTGATGGGTTCAGCTCATTCCACATGGGTTTGGAGGCGGATGGAGAAGCAATGTTTCCCCAAATTAGAGCTTCTGAGAATCCTGCCTCTCTTAACCCCAAGGCTTGAAAGCAAGGGAGGGCTCCTTGACCTGCCGTTACCTGTTTCCAAGGAGAAGGTAGAGGAGCACAACATCGTCTGTGCCCTTTGCTTTGAAAAGCTGTGTGTCAGTCTGGGACAGGGATTAGTGTTTTCTGCTTGAAATTCCTACCAAAGCATTGTCAGTACAACCCATCCCCGCACAGGGCAAGCTGAGCCAGTTTTGCAGTGTTCCCAATGATTCAGGTATTCAGGTAGGGCTGGAGGGAGCTGAGGTAGATGAGGAGGAGCTGTACAGTGTCCCAGACCCTGCCTGACTCCGTGTTCCTGCACTGAGCACAGCCAGGTAGGATGGGACACAGATGCCTTCATCTCTCCTTGGTCCTTCTCCCAGTGCCTGGGGACACCTTGGGGCAGGGGCCCTGGGCCAGGAGATGCAGATATTTGCTGCCACAATCAATAAGGTGCTGGATGTCCTGTGCTGCCTACTCCAAAGCTCAGGGATGCTCCCATGGCAGGTCCCACAGTCTGTGTGTCTGTCGGAGCACATCTCCCAGGCTCCTGGGCTGAGACAAGCTCATGGGCTGTGCTCCCCCAGGCACAAGGCAGCTTTATTCCCATGGCATGTGTTCCCATGCTGCACCAGGCCAGTGGAGCACAGCTCTGCACCCCAGCTCGGCCAGCAGCGAGTGAAGCCCTGTTAGTTCCACTTATTAAAAACAAAATTGCTGGGGGGAAGGGAGAGAAGGCAGGGAAAAAGTGAAGTATTGAGAAAACACTTCTTTCATTCATACGTTGTTTACTGAAATAAATACTTCATTATTAGGCCTTTTTTAGGGTATTTTTTTAAAGCCAGCACCACAAAGTCCCCAGTGTTCGGGCCTGTGAAAGTGCTGGATCACCTCAGCCATTGCTCCCTGTGCCGGTGTCCTGCTGCTGGGAGGTGCCTGGAGAGGAGCTTTCCCAGTCCTGGGGAGAAACCTGGGGCCTGCACATGTCTGCTTTTGTCCAGGTTTGCTGATTCCCTTCTCCTCTCTGCTGGTTGGTGTGTGCTGGGGCTCACAAGTCACCAAAGCCACTGGCACTCCAAATGAGGCAAAATCTGGTAACTGAGACAAGGAAGGATTTGAGGTCTGGTTTATTAAAGCTCTGCTTTCTGCTAGGCTGTGATCCTAATCTAGCTTCCAAGCTATAACAGCACAAGGCTATCAAAGCACTCTTGACTTGAAGCCCACCACCTTCTGCTATTGGGGTGAAGAAGTTAAAAGCTGGTGACTCCCATGGAGAACTTGCACTGTCCTACAGCAATACCAAAACTTCAGCAATCCCTGTTGTCCCCACTTAGGGTGAGCTGAGGCCTCCTCTTCTCCTGTGCCTGTTACCTGAGATACACTCCATGTTTATCTTCCCTCTTAAGTGAGGCTTGATGCAATAGAAGGGCTGCGATCCCTGGTTTGCTCTTGTGTGTTCAGAGCTGGGAGCCTCTGTTGCCTCTTGCATCCTTCCAGCTCCATTGCTCATTGGGGGTTTCAGCCCTGGCAGGTTTGTCCTTCTGGAATCCCTTTGTCTGTTCCTTTCCCATTCTAGCTCTGGTCTTCCTTCTTCCATTTGTTCCTTTACTTGCCTTCCCCCCATGCTCCTTTTCCCATACTCACTGCTTGTTCACCCTGATTTCTCTCTGTTTTCTTTTTCATTGCTTACTTGCTGCTTTTTCTCTTTGGGCTCCTTGAGTTTTCCCCATCAGACAGCCTCCCCGTGATCCGTGGTCGGAATAGCTTATTCCCATGGTGGCTCAGGAAAAATGTGGCGCATTCCTGTCTTCCCCCATCCCGTTATCTCGGTTCTGCTCCTTGGCTGCCCACCACGAGGTTGGAGCCGCGCTGGCAGCAGCGCATCTGTGGTTGGTGACAGGTGGCTGCCTCGGGCTCAGCCCTGCCTGCAGCTTGTTTTCCTGCCTGACCCTTGGCACAGTGCTGGACCCCAGCTCCTTGCTTCCCCACTGCTGAAAACCGGGATGCACAGGGAGCCACCTGCCCAGCAGCGCCTGGTGCAGCCCACACAGGCCCAGGTGGAAGGGGCCAAGGAGCCCCCAGACAGGGCGCTGGCACCCTGTGATTGGTGGGGGTGGCACACACGACTGCTGCCACACTCTGCCCTGTGCTTTGGGTTTGGTTATAAAGCAGAAGGTTTTTAAGGGAACTGTTTTCGTGAAAGTTATTTAAAATTTTAGCGTGTAATATTTCCCCTTTAAGTGGTCTCATATGGTGTGGAAGTTCTCCCTGTAGGGCTGGGCATGGAGTCCATGCTGTGGAGGTGCCTCCTGCCATTGCTGCTGTCACTGGTGTGGGTAAGCAGCTTGGATGACCTGTCCCCATCCACAGGCTCCTCACCTTCTGGCACCATGTGCCATGGTCCCTGCGGAGCTGCAGGGCTCTGGGGAGGTGCTGAGCTGCTGGCTAATCCATTCCACTGTTCCTGATCCAGCTGCTATTGCACAGCTCGGTGAGAGCCTGGTGCTGTTCCCACAGCTGTCCATGGCCGTGTGGGACTGTCCCCAGGACTCTGTGTGTGATATTTGTCCCTTTGCCAGAGTCAGCCTGCAAAGTGAATTGTCAGCTACTTTTTGGAAGGCAAAGAGGAGCAGCACCAGAAAGACGACAGGCTCAGAGATCCTCCAGGTTTCACAGCCCTACTTGAGCTGTCTTACTCCAGAGAAGTCTTAGAGCCCTTTCCCTTCCCAGACCAGGAAGCTCTTAGCCTGAGTGAGGGAAAACAAGAAGGAAAATGAGGCCCTGAGCCTCTCAGTGGCAGGGAAGGCAAGAGCCTGGGAGGTGTGGGGATGTGGGAGCAAGGAGATGCTCTGGGCAGGCTGAGCAGCGGGCACCGTGTTGGCAGCGGCTGCAGTGGGGCAGCCAAACTTTCCGAGAGTGTAACCTCCCCCATCCTGCCGGTCCCAGCCGCGGATCCGAGGTGAAACACAGCCTCCCCAGCTCAGCTGTGCTGAGCACAGGTCCCGGCCAGGCCCGCGCGGTGTTGAAACGAAACGCGAGGCGCTTTGTCTCAACTGGGAGTGCTTTAAGCCCTCGCTCGGGAACAATGGCCAAGCTATGGGGTCATTTGTTCTGGTATTTCAGCGGCTCCTCATGATTTATGGGATGTTTTGTTCTGCTGCTTGTCTTAGCTTCCCCCTCTCCACCCTCCCCGTCTCCATCCCTTCTCCATTTCAGCTCCTCCTCCCCCTGGTCCCAATTCCCCTAATAGCTGTGGAGCCTCTGTGCCTTATGAAGTCATGGTATCTGTGACTTATTGAATTAGCCTGATGGGAGCTGGACTTCCACACTGTGCTGGGCTCTGCCGGGGTGTCCGTGCTCCCGAGGAGCCAGCCCACAGCAGGGCCCCTCGCCCAGGGGCTCGGGGCAGCTGGAGCTTCCCCCCATGTGGCAGATGGACGTTGCTACCAGCAGCATGTTGGAAAGTCGGTTTAAAGGCAATAAATGTGGTCAAGAGGAGCTGCAACCCCAGCGAACAAGGAGGGCTCTGTCTGCAGATACCCCGCTGTACGAGGGGCTTGGCTGCCTGTCCTGGTGCTGCCATCCCCCCACCTCCCAGTGCACCTCTGTGTGTGTGAGCTGGGCACCAGTCAGGGAGCCCCAGAGCTCTTGGTGCTGAACTGCACATGGGGAGATGTGGTTCAAGAGCTCGATTGTGTCCCCAGCAACCTGGGAATGGCCAGGGCCTGTACATCCAGTGCCTCTGGATGTACAGGGGAGCCGGAGCTCAGCCTCCCAACGCTGGAGGGACAATCATTCAACAATGACTGTGAGGGACGAGCTGATGGGGATGGGGAGGAGCGAGCCCTCCAAATATCTCCCTGGAAGTCAGGTTAGCCTTCAGGAAAGCATTGCAAAGGAATAATTAGTCATGAACGATCACTTTTTATCCTCATTTCCTGAGTTGCCTGCGGGCAGGCAGAGGCTCGAGGGCAGCTACTGGTCCCGGTGGGACTGGATGTGGTGCTGCAGCTGGTCCTTAGCCCGGAGGGGGCTTTGGCAGAGGAGTCATGGTCCCTGCAGCTCCGCTTCTACTGCCTCGTGCTGCCGGCAGGGAGCTGGAAGCATCCTGACCTGTGGGCGCACATGGGAAAGGAGAGATCTTGTGCCTCCCCTCCTGATGCCACAAGCCTCTGCCAGCCCAGTTTCCCTCCCCTTCTTAGGAGAGGCAGCTCGGCGTGTGATTATGATGGGGCTGGAGAGGTCGGGAGCAGAGCAAGGGCTGGGCCCTCTCTGTGCTGCCTCAGGCACCAGTTCCAGCAGGCCCAGCACTCCCATCTGCATTTGTTTCTCATGTCCCTTCAGTGGGAAAAATTGAGCCCTCTAGGAAAGCGACAGAAGGAAAATGTTCAGAGAAGACAGGTTCTCCCTGTCTGGGACCAGAGCCCTCAGCCAGATCCCTTCCTCTCCAAGAGCACAAGCAGCAAATAACATTTCAAAGACAAATATAAAATATTGTGCTGATTTGGTGCTCTGGTCACTTCTCTCTGCTGGTAGCTGATACCTCCAAGCCCCAGTAAGATTATTTCTCAGTCCATTACCCTCAGCACACTTTAATTTCTCTCAAATAGCCCAATTGCCTGATTTATTTTGTTTTCTTGTCATCATCCCTCTGCTGTTTCCTATGGCCAAGATCTGCAAAGCAGGATGCATGCTTGGTCCCTGCCGAAAAGCGTGGAGGATGCTCTGCATCCTGCAGGATCTCCACTGGTTCTTCTCCATGGATGTGCCCCTGCCCAGAGGGTGCCAGTGGATTTCCATAGCAGGCAACCCATGGATATACTGGGGTAAATGCAGAGATGTCACAATCCTTGGTATGGAAGGGAATCTCATGGATATCTGAATCTTACTGTGAATCAAACCCTTCTGGATGCACCCATGGATCCTCCACACCAGCTGGTGTTCCCATGGAATCATAGAATGGTTTAGGTTGGAAAGGACCTTAAAGCTCGTTCAGATCCACCTTCCACTATCCCAAGTTGCTCCAAGCCCCATCCAACCTGGCCTTGGTTGGATTGAACTTCCAGGGCTGGGGCAGCCACAGCTTCTCTGGGCAACTTGAGCCAGGGCCTCACCACCCTCACTGGGAACAGTTTCTTCTCAGTGTCCAGTCTAAATCTGTCAGTGTGAAGCCATTCCTCCATGTTCTATCATTACACAGTGCCAGTGCACTGGATTTGGAGAGTCTTAGCTCTCCCAGTCCTCTTACCCAGTACACAAAAAATCTCAATATATTTCTTTTAGTGGGAATTTCAGTAATAGTCCTGGTTTCCTACTACTGGTCAGGTCTTCAGACCTCCAGCTTTGAACCTGGCTCCTCCATGAGCCAGTTTGCACTTGGGCAAGGGCAGTGTGGAAGAGTCGTGTCTGGAGCATCTCCAGCAAGGCCAGCAGCCCACTCTAGTTCTGGAATGCCTGGCTGCACTTCCCTCCATCCCTGGGAGCAGAAGGGATCACTGGTCCTGCTGGTGATGCTACAGGTGACACTGGGTCAGGAGACACAGAATCATGGACATACCCAGATAGTCCTGACAGCCAGCACTTCCACGGTATTCCAGTTCATTTAACCCTTCCTTGTCCCTTGAACAGTGGCAGTTGCTGTTGGGCAGGTTTCCTCTGCTCTTAGTTTCCTCTGGTAGAGACAATTCTGCCTGCCAGGGCTTCAGGAACCTCCTGTTTATCTTCCTGGAGAGTGTCTCACAGTGCCAGGTCAGCATTGGATCTACTGGCTTGGATGTTGGCAGGATGGGCAGCGCTCCATGGGGAGGCCAAACGGGAGGCAGGAGTCGGCCCAGGACATTTGGGACAAGGACGACCATGTCCTGGGATGCTCTGGGACCTCTTTCCACCTTTGATGGAGTCTTCCTGCACACTACCTCTTTCCCACCCCTCATACCCACCACTCTTCTGCAGACTGGCCAGCTTTTCAGGGGAGTTGTGAGCCCAAGTGGCCTCCACACCTGCTGAACCTCATGCCCAGGGGAGGTCAGAGAAGAGGTTATGTTCCCTTCTGTTCATCACTTCCACATTTCCCCTCTTTCTCCCCAACACTGAACTATTCATCCATCTACCCCAGCACCCCCTCCCCAGGGACATTCCTCTCCCTGTCTTACTTTGCCTTCGTTGCCTTTTATTGGTAACAGGGAAGGTTGGACAAGGATGAAGATCTTCTGTCACAAGGAACTATTGGGCAATGGGGAGGAGATTTTTCCACTTAGGCAGTGCCAGATAGTGCAGATCTGACAGAAATTCCAGTTTCAGGCCAGGAGAAGACAAGGTTCATGCCTTGCTTTGTCCAAAGGGAACTGGCTGCTTGGCAGTGGCTGCCAGTGTCACCCTGAGAAACTGCACGTGGCCACAGAGCAGAGGTTCACCTGAACCCCTTCCAGGTTTGCTCCGAGTCGGGTTTCCATCCAAGAAGTGTCCCAACAGGGCCTGCCAGGGCTCATCAGGTAGTAACTGGGAGGCAAATCTGCTGCCTGAAGTCAGGGCAGGTCCTTACTGATGGTTTCATACAATCATAGCATCATGGCATGGGCTTTGTTTTGCCTGCCCCTGCCTTGGAGAGGTCTGAGCTCTCCTCAGCCTTCAATCATAGAATCATGGAATGGTTTGGGTTGAAAGGGACCTTCCAGATCATCCTGTTCCAACCCCCTGCCATAGCAGGGACACCTTCCACTATCCCAGGTTGCTCCAAGTCCCATCCAACCTGGCCTTGGACACTTCCAGGGATGGATCAGCCACAGCTTCTCTGGGAAACCTGTTCCAGGGCCTCCCCACCCTCACAGGGAAAAAATTATTCCTAATACCCAATCTGAATTTGCCCTCCTTCAACCTAAAGCCATTCTCCCTTGTCCTATCACTGCATACCATTGCAAAAAGTCTTTGTGCAGCCTTCGTATAAGTCCCCTTTAGCACTGGAAGGGGCTTTAGGGTCTCCCAGGAGCCTTCTCCAGGTTAAACATCCCCAGTTCTCTCGATCTGTCTCCGTAGCAGAGGGGCTTCACCCCTTGGAGTATCTTCATGGCCTCCTGTAGAATCTCTCCAACAAGTCTGTCTGTCTTGTGTTGTGTCCTTGATTTGCTCTATAAAGCTGTTGTTTCTGAGCTTTGGAAAATGAACATACGACTTTACATAACATTTGTTAAGCGTGGCCACAGAGCAGCTGCTGAGATGAGCAGAGCTCCAGGAACATCTCTTCTTGGTGTTACCAGGATGGTCTCTGGCCCACTGCCTCAAAAGGAGTCACTGTCACCTTGGGTGAGACCCCTGCCTTGTTGAGTTGTGGTCTCCATACAAGCCCTGCAGGTTTTCGAGCACGGGGTTGCTGCAGCCTCTGAGAGGGCAGGGACTGGAGGATGAGCTGGCACCATGGTTACCCACCTCTTCCCCTGGTCTTGCTTCTCCTCTCCACCCCCAGGCTCCATGTTTAAGGTGGGAACACAGACAGACTTATCAGAGCTTCTGAGCTTCACCCCTTGCAGAGAGGATTGAGATACCTGTGGTACCTGTGGCACCTGGCTTGTCCTGGCCAGCTGAGCAATGGAGGACAAGTGTGGACCCTCCTTGTCCATCAGCTTCTCACTCATTACAAGGAGCATGGCAATGCTGACTTCTTTTCAGGCACTTCAACATTCCTGCCCATGGAGTGGAGTTGGAAAAAAATGACCTTTCAGGTATTGTCTATGTGATCTACTGGTGAAGGAGCTGCTGTTGCTCCAGGACACTTGGCAGCTGGGGTCTTGTGCTGGCCATCCCCCAGACCCACAAATGAGTTGTGGGCTTGCTCCAAGCTCCGGGCTGGCAGGTTAAGCTTTCCTGGTAGGCTTTGTACATCTGGGATCACAATCTGGAGCTGGCAGCTTGTGTTGGCACTGTAGCAAAGAGCACCAGGGTCAGGGTTTCTGTACTGGAAGTGGTGGCTGGAATTTCTGCCCAGGGAGCAGGCACTAAAAAAACTGTCTTTTTTGCATCCTCAGCATCTTTGCTGGGAAGGAGGAGGCAGTTATTGAGGTCAGATGTACAGATGTATTGAGGTCAGTGACAGGAGCAGAGGTGAGCAGACAACTTTCTAGTCTGGGGAGATCCAGGCAGGTATAAACTTAAACCAAATTCTTTTGGAGTTTACATGTCACTGTGCAGCAGGCCCTGGAGTTGTAGAGTGCTGGGTCCCGCTGTGTGCTGGAGCCATCAGCCTCTGCAAGACAAGCCTTGAAGGAGAGACTCATCAGAGACTCATTGGGGGTCAGTCCCTGCTGTCTCATGCCAGGGACCAGCCCCGAGGGCAGAGACATCGGGTGAGGCTGGGCCAGGTTGTGGTGCCTAAGGGACAGCTCTGCCTCCGGACCTCCTCAGAAGTGGAACTGGGTGAAGGCAAGGGTTTGCTGGTGTAGCTCATCCGACGCCTGACACGTGCCCTGTCCCCGCCTGTGCCCCCATGGGCAGCCAGGCCAGCTTCTGCTCCATCCTGCCTGCCCCAGGCTGGGCTCCGGAGCCAAGTGCTGCTGTGCCTGTGGGTACGTGCGGGCCGGAGACCTGGGTCGAGTTTCCTGTGCTCTGAAATCCCGTGGAGCACTGGGCCAGAGACTGGGAAGCAAGAACTTCTAGACACAGATAAGCTGCTCTGACATTTAGTCAGTGCTCCTGCTTTCCTTGTCTGCTGTCCAAGTGGGGTCTGAGGGAACCTCAGCTGTGAGTGTGCTCCTGAAACTCTGTGAGCAAGGAGTTGGATATCCCGGCAGAGTGCCTGCCTGATTTCATTGCAAGTGTGAGACAGATTTTGCCAAGAGATCCCGTCCTCCCAGCACAGTCCTGGCCCTGCTCTGCCCCGGTCACGAGCTCTGGAAGGCTCGTGGCAGGCAGGAAAGTTTTGTTAGGGAGCAGAGCTCCACTTGGGTGAACTTCACATGAACTCGGGACATTTCTTTGGCCATTTTCTTTCCTGATGATGCAGGCAGGTCAGAATCTGGATGCTGCATTGCAACAGGGACCTGAGACTGCCTTCCTTGTGCACCAGCATGCTCACCTCATCCTTCTGAACCACAGGGGCAGCTCTGATTTCTGCTCCCTGTGACCAGGGACAGGACCCCAGGGAACGGCTGGAGCTGTGCCAGGGAGGGTTAGGTTGGACATTACGTGAAAAGGTTCTTCCCCCAGCAGGTGGGTGGGTACTGAACAGGCTCCCCAGGTCATGGCCCCAAGGCTGCCAGGGCTCCAGGAGCCTTTGGACGATGTTCTCAGGCACAGGGTGGGATTGTTGGGGGGTTTGTGCAGGGCCAGAGGTTGGACTCATGATCCTTGTGGGTGCCTTCCAGCTCTGGATACTCTAGGATTCTACAATTCCTGGTTATAGCAACTGCTCTTCACCCCAGGTAGAAACACCAGCAGATGGATGGAGCTGCCCCTGTGCCACACTGGGACTGTGCTGCTGTAACTGCTGCTCTCCCTATACCAGGGGATGGTGGGCACCCATCGCAGCACCAGGGCCTGCTCTGGGTCACCCAGGTGGTCTGTGAGAGAGTTCAATCCCCTGCCTAGTGCTGCTCCCACACTGTACCTGGAGATCACACTTGCTGTCTCCCTCATCTGTGTTCAGACCACGTCATTTGGTCTGTCATCAGAAAACTTGGGGTAATGGAGGAAGAGAGGCCCTCGGGGCTGAGGGCTTGTTGGCTCAGTGATGGCAGGGTGTGACTGCAGCCTGAGCTACCCAGGGACAGGCTGTGGCATCCTAGGCCAGCACGTGGCAGGATGCAGTGGGCACATGGAGGGCTTTTCTGGGTCTGTGAGCACCCTGGTGCTGCGGAAGCTCTCCTGCAGCACACGGGAAAAGCAGGGTGAGGAGCATGGTGGGAAGAGCTGGGTGTCTGAGGAGCATGAGGGCATCCCCACCCTTCATCTCACTGTTCAGGGGATGATGAGGGGCAGGAAGGAGACAGCAACACCCACCATGTGGTGGGGCCACCAGCTCTGTAAGATGTTTCCCAGCCTCCAGGTGCTGGAGAAGCCCAAGCTGGTTGTTCCAGCCTTGAAGCTCCTGCTCAATGTAACCATGTGAGCAGGGTTGCCCCTTTGAGAGATCTCTGAGTGTCGGGGTCTTGCTCCCGCTGTCACCGCCCATCTCCAGGGCCACCTGCAGCCCTCAGCCCCTGCCACCCATGCTCTTCCATGCTCAGGGAAGTCATCCCTGTGAGCTGCATGGAGGAATGAGGAGGACACCACAGCTGGAGCCAGCAGACACACTTGGTAAGGCTGTACAGCACTTCCCAGTGGAAGTTTGTTTGCTTTTACCTTTGCCAGGCTTTAACTGTTTGGGCTGGATTGTTCTGTGCTTTTCTGCCTCAGGCTGAACTTTCTACTTTTTTTTTCTCTATTTTTCCCAAGTTTCAACAGAAGGTTAGGGAAAAATGGTAGCTCTGCCAATTTTTTTTTTTTTTTCTCCTGTCTCTTTGTTTGGGGGCTTCTGGTGTCTTCACTCTTTGAAAAAGAGACTTGAAATTTGGCAGGGATGAGGCATTCCTGCTGGAAATCAACATGGATTTGGTCAAATGGTTAGCCACTGGAAAGTGTGGCTGGGCATGTCTGGAGGAGCTCTTCAGGGGCCAGCTGCTGGTGTCCCCGTCTGCAAAGGGACTCTGGCCACTCTGGTGCCTCCTGTCCCCTTCTCTAGGGACACCCCCTTGCCCACACGAGTCCAGGTCAGGAGTGGCTGAAGGAGCCAAGCTGCCTCTCAATAACAAGTCTCAAAAGCAGTTTACCAAGGACAACGTCTTTGTCCTCATTTCCCATGCGTGGAAACCAAGGCACTAGATGTGGGCATCAACCTCAGCAGAGAGCAAGGAGCAGAGCTGGGATCAGCTTGGGCAGTGCCCTGTGAGGGGAGGAGAGGCTGAGGCAATGCTCATGTCATGTGAGACCTGGGAAAGGGAGTTTACAGGCCTGCCTGTGCCATGGGTGTGCTCAGCAGTGTCACATCCATGCATGGATGGACAGAATCACAAAACCGTTACGGTGGGAAGAGACCTTCAAGACCATCCAGTACAGGTTGAGCATGTCCTGCTGGTCAGAGGTTTGACCTGGTGATCCCTATATCAGAATTGCTCTTTTATATTAGGGTGAAAATCTTCTCTATTTGCTGTCCTGGGGGCTCTGGAAATTCCTCCACAGCTGTTAGCCTCAGCTGGAGCTTCTCCACTTGATGGCATCTCAAAGATTTCTGCAGAGGGAGAAGTGACACATGAGGTGGGAAGGCTCCACTCTGATGAAGGACCAGGCAAACCCCAGCTGGAAGGAGACCTGGCTGGTGGGGATTGTACCCAGCCAGTGCCACTACAACAGTGCTCAGGCCCTTGTGGGGTGTTTTCTAGCAAAATGGTGGAAAAAATTGGCTTCTCCTCTTGGACTACAGGCTTTAGACCCTGACTCCATGGAGATGCTGTTGTAGTTGTGTGGCAGTGACCCAGCTCCTCTGGTGTAGCTCATGAGTTGGGTGTTGCTGGCATGAGACCAGCCCCAGGGCAGGGTGCTGGGGTGGGTCAGAGAAGACCCCAGTGGGTGCTGGGCGGGGAGCTGCTCTGGAGCAAGCCAGGAGCAAATCCCAGCATGAAGCTGTGCCAGGCAAGGGGCTTGCCAGGCTGGGACGTGGTGCAGGGGGATCCCCAGCTGGGGGTGGCTGTGCTTGGTGGCACTGCCAGGGACAGCCTGTGGGCAGTGGCCAGCGTGCCCAGCACGGCCGGCTGGCTCCTATTGGGTGCCTTCCAGTGGGAAAGGGGTGCTGACTCCAGTAACATTTCCCAGCTGGGCAGCAGCTCTGGAGCTGGGTGTGTGCGTTTGTCTGCTCTCCCATTGTGTCTTGGCTGTTGTCTCCTCCTCCCCGCCAAGATCAATGTCTGTGGGCTCCCTTTTGTAACCCCTTTGGGTGCAGCTCTGGAAGTCTTCAGCCTGGTTTCCATCAGAATGCTTGGTCCCATCTAATTGAATGGCTTGGGTGGGACAATGGACTGAGGTGGGTTTCCACCAGAAGGAACATCCCAGTGGTGGACTGGAGAGGTCTCCTGGAGGACAGGGAAGTGCAGGTGGGATGTCAGTGGCTGAGGATGGAGCCCAGCCATAGGCAGGGGGGAGTGAGCTCAGGGGACCTTCAGAAGTCCTTCTTGGGCCATTTTTCTACCATTTGGTGGTTTTGGAGAAGAGATGATTTCCGATGGGAGCCAGATCCCAGTGGCACGTTCTTCCCTGTGGCACCAGGTGGCGCAGGAGGTTAAAGGATTTGGTTGTCCCCTGCAGGTCTGGGTGCAAATCGAGTGCCTCCCACTGCTGTGATGAGCCTGCAGGTCTCAGCCCCCACCACGCGCAGCTGTGCTTCCATGCCGGGCGAGCTGCAGCCCCAGAGTGAGGCAGTAGGGATGGGGTTCCCAGGAGGCCTGTTTCCAGCAGAATGAGGAGCTGAGCCAGCCTTTGAACCATGGTGGGGGGCCTGCGTGTGGACCCCTACCATGCCAGGACAGGGCACAGTGGTGCAGAGTCCTGGTGGGTGTCAGGGGGTGAGGGGACAGTGGTGCAGGATGCTACCCTGGGGTGAGACTGTGACAAAGCACACAACATCCCTCCAGCACTAGCTCAAGCCATCTTGGGGGAAGACACATGAGTGCTTCTTCCTGGCTCCTGGGAGGCCCTGGGCATTTTGCTGGGGTGCAGGTACAGGGCAGTAGCCCTCAGAGGAGCTGGGGCAGTGCCATCCTAGCCCCCAAGGCCCCTTCTCCCATTGGGACAGCCTCTGGCCCCATGGGCTTGCCACCATGGCTCTGCCAGCCTCCTGCCCTGCTGCCTTCCCAGAAGTCTGTCAGGACCCAAGGAAGGGGACAGGACCAGGCTTGGGTGACCATGACCTTGCATCCCTTCTCACTCCTCCCAGCACGGCAGCTGTGCCCTGGTCATCTCCACGCTGAGCATCCACCTTCTACTCTGGTTGGATCCAAACTGGGTCCCTGTGAACCCGGAGGGATATTTTTTCCCCCTCCTTTTGCCTTCAGTGATCTTTGAGCCTGGGCGTCGTATGACTCAGCTCCTGCATTTGATCCCCTGGAGCTGGGTTTGCACACATGCAGCTGTGGCAGGGGCCCTGCTCGTTCCTGGCAGGCCAAGCTGGGATAGGGTTTCTTCCTGACAGAGGGGCAGCGAGTCCCCACGGCTCAGCCACTTTCCCATGCGGAAGTCTGATTTAGCCAGGCTGGTGTCAGCAGGTTGGAGGTGTCTTCCAGAGCTCTGCTGACCTGCTCCAGCACCCGGGCTTGTGAGATCCTGGAAGGATGGGAGCAGAGCAGAGCTGGTGCTCTCCAGTCCCTCTGTCTGTCCGCCCATCCCTACCCGTGGAGCTCCAGCTGGTTACTGCTGCCAGAAGCATCAGGCACATCTTGGGTGTGGGGGTGGAACACTGGTTCTGGTGGTCAGTGTGGGACCCAGTCAGCAGAAGGTGGTACCAATGTAGTTCCTGGGAAGGGCAGTCTGGGCACTGACCTTTAGGTCTTGCCTGCTCTTGCTGCCTCTTCCCCACGAGCAGCTCCGGTCTGGAGGCAGCTCCCGACTCAGCAAGGAGCAGCCAGCAGTGGTGCTGAGCTCCCTCTGGGGTGCTGGGTTCCCTTTCTTGGGGTGCTAGGCAAGCACAAGGTCACAAACCCTGCAGTGCAGGAGTTTGCAGTGGACAGAGGTTTGCAGGGGAGAGAGGTTTAGAGGATACGGGTTTCAGGGGACAGGGGTTTGGAGGTGACAGGGATTTGCAGGGAACAGAGATTTGGAGGAGACAGAGGTTTGCAGGGGATGGGGACTTGCAGGGGACAGGGATTTGCAGGGTGGCTGCAGGCCCCCGCCAAGCCAGGCCCCAGGGCTGTGTGCTTGGCTCTTGGCACCAGAGTTCTGGCTCCATCTGCCTCCTGCCTGACAATGCCAGGGTTTTTGGGTGGTCACAGGGCTGTGATCACAACCGACACGCCTGTTGCTGCTGTAGGTACCTGGCACCAGGGTGACCACACTGGGCTTCCCCAGGAACTTCAGTCATGGCTCGGGGCAGCCTGTCCTGCTCTGTCCTGTCTCCATCAGGTTCCAGTTAAAACCAAATGCATTCTCCAGCCTAAGCTGCACAGCCGTTTGAGTCCTTCCAAAAATGAAACAAATACCCACGGACTGCAATTCGAATTGCAGCTCAATTAGGGCTTGTTCCCAATGCGATCATAAAACCTCCAGTACGAAAACAAACAACCCAACCAAACCACATCCAAGCCTGACAGCATCCTCTGGAATGCCTTTAAAATAACAAGGAGGGCAGAGGAAGATGAAAGCAGTGTGGCCAGTGGGAAGAAGGCTCTTTGGCCCCGAGGGGCAGCCTGGAGGTGGGCTGAGCAGGTGTGGGCAGGGCGGTTTGGGATGGGCACCGGCACAGAAGTGATGGGTGTGGTGGAGACGGGGTGGATGGGTACCATGGGGATGTGAGCCAGTGTGGAAGTGATGGGCACGATGGAGACGGGGCAGCCTGGGGCCCAGGGTTGGGCTGTTCCCAGCAGGATTTAACGGGGCAAGGAAGAGGAAGCTGCAGAGGTGGTTTGGAGCGTGGTGGCTGTGCTCGGAGAGGCTTCGAGGTGTGAGCAGAGCGGGGGGAGCGCGGGCCCGGGGCCGGACCACAGCAGCTGGAATGCGTGTCCCGCGTAACCCTGGCTTGCACCGCGTCCAGCCAGTCTGGTGCCGCGGTTCGGGTTTCACGGCGGACTTTAAACCCGGCCATATTTAGCGTGAGCCTCCCTGGCCTGTCAGGGAGGGGAAGCCGCAGTACAACTAATAAAAAAAGCCAAACAAAAACAATGTAATTAAAGAGACTCAGCACTGTGTGTTCCCATAGCAAGAACATTTGCCCAAGACTTCCTTGCTCAGATACTTAATGTCAAGCAGCAATTAAAGGCTGGCTTTGTGGCGAGGCAGCGAGGAAGGTTTGCCCTGGCTGGGACCTAGTAGCCCGGGGCTGAGCCATCCCCAGTGCCTGTGCTGGTGGGGAGGGACTGGGGGCTCTTGGCACTGGGAGGTGCCCCAGGGACATGAGGGATGCTGCAACCCGAGCAGCCGCTCCTGAAGCCCTCCAGTCAGAGATGCCCTCAGTCCGTAACGCACAGACCCACTCAGCTCCATCCCCACAGAAATTTGGTAGTGCAGAAGCAGAAAAGTGGATTTTCTAGGTGGGAGCCTCCAGGCAGGACACTCAGGAGCTCTGCTGGGCTAAATCCTCGTGAAAAGAGTAAAGCCAGCAGAGTTGGGCTGGGTGTAGAAGCTTCCAGCATCTCCTTCCTGATCCAGATCTGTGGATGGAGACTGTGTGAACCTCTGAAATGTTGAATCCCCTCCCTCAAGGAACAGCTTGGAGTGTCCAGAGCCAGGCTGGGATGCGAGGAGCCAGGCTGTGCCCACTGGTGCCCCTGTCACTGCTGCCCGAGGTGGTGCTCGTGGGCTGATGGTGTTGGCAGCATCCCCTGCTCAGCTGGTGAGCCTGTCCTGGTGCTCTGCCCCTTGCACAGTCCCCAAGGAGAGGTGTCCCTGTGTCCTGGCAGGGCTGTGTGAGGTGTGTGTGCATGAGGGATGCCTGTGTGTGCGCACAGCCGGGACAGTGGCACTTGTGATGGCAGCACGTGCCTGGCAGCAGTCCTGACCCTGATGGCAGATGTCACAGGGACACTGCAACTGAAAGTCTGATTTGGGGGATATTTTAATGGAGGTTGAACCACAGTGTCCTTCTGGGCTCACTTTAAAACAGTGATCAAGAAGCTTAATTAAAAAAATAAAGAAAAGTGAGAACCAGCAGCATCATTGTGTCGCAGCAGAATTTGCTCAAGCGTCTCCACTCCCTTCCTCCGCCAACGGCACTGCTGGGCCTGCAGCAGTGGGGTGTTTTATGGGACACTGTCAGCGAGTGATCTACTTGGTTGGCTGCAAACCTCTCTTGGAGTCCTGAAGTCTCTGTCTTTCCCAAGTTCAGCCTGTGATTTAAGAGGGAGATGCAGTGGGGATGAGCCATTTGGGCAGGCTCTTCCCTGCTGTGCCTGACCGTGGGACATGACTGTGCCTCGGGAGGACACTGCCCACTCCCAGCCAGCCCCGTGGTGTGGGATGTCATGTGTCCAGCCTGTGTGAGTCCCTTGTGCCACGACTGAGTGGACTGGGGTCTGAGGGTCTTTGCCATGTGCTCCCAGCACAAGTGTTCCCCAAGGGCTGCAAAGGCCTTCCTGATTTGGGGAGTAGCCTGGATTGTGCAGCGGGAATGCTCCGAGGGGGAATGCTCCACTTCATCCCCTGCAGAGGTTCAGGGTGCTGGGCACTGCTGGATATTGCAGATCTCACTCAGGATGTGCTTTTCATTTCCATACCAAGCTGCTGGGAGTCAGCTTTCCACTCCAGAGCCGTGCCGTGGTGTGGGGGGCTGTGCGTCCATGGGGTGTTCTCTGCTGCCGTGGGCCTTGAGCTCCTCAGGCAGCACAGACACGCCGTGGTGTGCCCAGAATGGGGACAGCAGGGGCAACGTGCAGCCATTGATGCTCAGGAGTTTCTGCACCAACATAGGGGTCTGGCACCATGCTGAGCTCCTCCAAGCATTGGTCTAACAGCACTGGGCTTCTGGAGCACAAACAAAAATGTCCTGGCAGGAGCAGCATCTATATAAGTTAGTTGTTATTGCTAAACAAAAGAGGCATGCTCGCTTTGGCTCCACTCAAAACAAAACCCAGCGGGTCTGCCAAGTGGGGAGAACAGAGAAAAGCTGGAGGAAATAAACAAACAGAGTCTGCTTTGGTGCCTTTCCCTGGACCCAGGTTTCAATAAGCAAGTGCATTTTCTAGGCACGCAGATGTTTCAATGGAGCAGGAGTGCTTTGCTCCATCTCTACATGGCCAGGTCACCGCACAGCACCTAAATGCCTTAGTGGTCTGCACACCCCAGGGTGGGCAACTGCTGTGTGTGCTGCTCCAGTGAGCCATGCTGCCTCACAGGGATGCTGATCATGGCATTTGGTCCTAGTTTTGAGCGTGCTTTTTGGTGGGTTATGAAATCCCACTCTTTGGAAGAGCTTCCCTACTCATGTTCCATTTCTAATCCAGCTTCTATTTTGCCCGTCATGAAAAATTGCTTATACTTGGGCAAAAAGAGTGGAAAATGCAAGTGCATTAGCAGCTCCTCTTCATGCTAGAGGCTGCACTTCTGGTTCCTGTCTCCACGGGTGTGGAGGAGCTGCTTTGAGTGTTGGTCTGTGCTGTGGGTTGTTGGTGTCCGAGTGCTCGTGGCCATAGCAGTGATTTTCTGCTTGCACAGGGATGAGTGTGGCCCTGGGCCTGGGTCAGGCTGAGTGTGCTCAGGTGTGGAGAGAACTCTCACACTCAGATTTCTTTGTTCAGATTTCTTTCTCAGGAAACAGCCTGTATGTTGATCTTGCCACTTGATCTCATAGGATCATACAGCAATGGAACAGCTCAGGTTGGAAGGGACCTTAAAGACCATCCTGTTCCACCCCCTTGCCCTGCTGGCAGAATCCCCCCTTTGCCCTGCTGCCCATACTTGGTGCTGGTCATCTCTTGCTGCAAGCTCCCAGTTTGGGGTGAACTTGGCTGGGTTGAGTTGTCTCTCCCTGATAACTGGTTTTTAGGCTTATCCTGTCCTTTGCCTGTTTTTTCCTTGGATGTTCCTATGGACTGAATTGGACCATCAGGAGAGCAGCCCTGGCAGCTTGTGCTGAGGTGCCACTGACATCCATGTGGCCATGAGGCTACGACGACTCTACAAGGGGCCAGTCCTTCTTCCCCTCCCAGTGCCAAGCCTTGTTCTTTGAAAGCATCAGCACCTTTTCTCCCCCAATCCCTCTGGCTCCCCTTTTCTCATGCACGGAGCCCTGCTGCTTCCCTGTTTGCTGCATCAGGCTGGGAATGGTGGGAGCAGCTCCCTGGAGTGACAGCCACCCACACTGACCCCAGGGAGCGGAGCGGAGCGCTGAGCTCATGTCTGTCACTGTGCCTGAAACCTGCCCTCTCACTGCCAGCAGCACCCCTGAGCTAATCCTTCCCACAGCCAGCGTGGGGCAGCAGGGACGGGGCAATCTCAGGATGTGCTGGAAGGTCATTGCCACCAGCAGCAGCACCACTTGCACAGCAGCTGTTCCCAGCCTGGGCTCCTGCTGGCAGAAGCTGGTGTGGGATGGCCACCATGGTCCCCACCAGCCACCTCATAGAATCATAGACTGTTCTGGCTTGGAAGGGACCTTAAAGATCATTTATCTCATCCCAACCCCTTCTATGGACAGGAACACCTTCCACTATCCCAGGTTGCTCCAAGCCCCATCCAACCTGGCCTTGGACACTTCCAGGAATGGGGCAGCCACAGCTTCTCTGTGCCAGGGCCTCACCACCCTCATCACAAAAAATTTCTTCCTTATGTCCAGTCTGGTGACCTGTGGGCAGGTTGATCATTTCCTGCCTGCCCAGGTACCCGCTAATCTCGGGGCAGGCAGGGCTCTTCCAGCCAGTCTGGGCTCTAGGCTCTGGGCTCTGGGCTCGGGGCTCTGGGCTCGGGGCTCTGGGCTTGGGGCTTGGAGCTCGGGGCTCTGGGCTTGGAGCTCGGAGCTCGGAGCTCAGGGCTCTGGGCTTGGGGCTCTGGGCTCGTGGCTCTGGGCTTGGGGCTCGTGGCTCTGGGCTCTGGGCTCTGGGCTCGTGGCTTTGGGCTCTGGGCTCAGGGCTTTGGGCTCTGGGCTTGTGGCTTTGGGCTCGGGGCTCTGTCAAGGGACAGAGCAGCCCTGTCAGCTGGGGACTGGATCTCTGCTGGGGACTTGGAGAGGCTACACCCTTTAACAAAATGCTCTTAAAATCAAGGAATTGCAACCATTATTAACGCTTCTTACTAGGCCAAGATCTGCCATGTTGGAAACATTAACATTCAGAACATCCATAAACCAAAATGTTATAAACTACCTGGTGGATTTGCTTGTGTTCAATGCAGGAGAAGGGAAAAAATGAAGGTGCCTTATGCACATCCATCCTCATGTGCTTTAAAAGAAAGAAAACCTTCTCTATTGCATTGGTTTCATGTGACAGAATCATAGAAACACTGAGGTTGGAAAAGACATTTAAAATCATGAAGTTCAACCATTAACGCAGCACTACCAAGGCCACCACTAAACAATGTTCCCATGTGTCACATCCACACAGATTTTAAATTCCTCAAGGGATGTTGACTCCACCATTGCCCTGAACAGCCTGTGCCAGTGCCTGACCACCCTTTCCACAAAGAAAGTTTCCCATTATCCAACCTAAGCATCCTTTGGCACAACTTGAAGCCATTTCCTCTCATCCTGTCCCTGTTCCCTGGGAGCAGAGCCCGATCCCCCCTGGCTGCCCCCTCCTGTCAGGGAGTTGTGCAGAGCCAGAAGGTTTCCCCTGAGCCTCCTTTTCCCCAGGCTGAGCCCCCCCAGCTCCCTCCGCTGCTCCTGCTGCTCCAGCCCCTTCCCCAGCTCCCTTCCCTTTCCTGGACACATTCCTGCCCCTCAAGGTCTGTCTTGTCCTGAGGGGCCCAGAACTGACCCCAGATGGATCTGACCAGCCCTAACGTCTCCTTCCACAGAACCTCAGCCCCTTCCATGGAGAGGGCAATGGAGTTTGCTGGTGTGTGGATTTATGTCAGTGCAAACCTGATGTCCACATCACCTCCCTGACGGTCACAAACACATCCCATGACCAGAGAACTGCACTGCTGGGGCAGGCAAAGCACCCATCCCCTGCTTGCATACAATAATTAGCAACAAGAACTGATTGTAGCTGAGATAAATTTAGTTTGGTTGCACTGAGGCTCTAAAGGCACGGGAGGTGGGATCTCCTCCCACACCTCCCTGCAGGGTGGGGCTTTGCCATGGGTGAGCTGGTGTTGGCTGGTCAGCTCCTGAGGGCAGGACATCTGTGGGTGTTGTTTTCAGCTATCAGTTGCTCCAGGGCAAAGTTTAGCTCCAGATAAATCAAGACTATTTCACTGAGTCCAGATGACTCATAATCACAGGGCAAGAAACTCTTTTATCTCAGGGGCAGCCAGTTTAATATAGATAGATGCTCACTCCTGAGCACTGAATAATTTCCATCTCTTTACTTCTCATTAAAAGCAAATCAGAGGAGGGAAAACAGTGAGAAATTTCTCTGTGGCTGTGTTTCTACCATCTCTGAGAGAGCTTCCTCCCAGTTGTGCAGTCTGCCTGCACTGGGTCATTTGCCATGTATTTTAATTGGCAGAAAAAGGGCTATTGCTCCAAAGCACCACTCCATTTTAAACCCTGATTCTGCAGGCACAGATGGAGCAGGAATCTGTTACAACAAGGTCTGCTCTAGCTTCTGTAGAGGGAAGAGCATTCCATGTGGGAGAGCATTGTTGCCTCCTTGGATGAAGGGAGCTGCAGTGGAATTAAGTATCTTGTTGATGAACTTGCTGAGAGAGCCATCTTCACCTCTGAGCAGCAGCTGGGGGTGCAGAGAGGAGGACTTGGACAGCAGGGAACTCTTAAACACAAGAGAAAGGGCAAGGTTTTGCTGGAAAACCTCTCCAGTCAGTTATTCCTCTTTCCTAAATATGTCAGGTCTTTGTGCCTCAGGCTTTCCCTGAGGGTCAGGACCTACCTTCCTGGCTGCCTCTTCCTGCCAGAACAGCTCTGCCTGCTCAGGCACGGGTGGCTTCTCGCTCAGTCCCTGTGCACCAGTGACAGCAGAGCTGTGCTGCTTTTCCTCTCCTGCGCTCTCTGGGATCCTGTACGTGCCATCTGTAGAGGGCTGTGTGTGCCGTGTGTGAGCCCTGGGCATGGGGACCCTCCAGGAGAGGCTGTGCCAGGATCCATGATGACACAAAGTGTACTCAGGCTGAGGACTCCATGTCGACAGCTGAGCAGGTCCCAAAGAGCCCAGGGCTGGTTTTCCAGCCCTTCCCTGCATTGTGCAGGTCTCTTCCACCATGGTGACACCTTCCTGGTGGGTTCTGATCCCTTCCTCCCCACCAGAACCAGCAGGACTCTGCTGCACAGAGCTCACCCACTTCCACATGGCCGCTCACTGAAGTGGTGAAACACCCATCTGCTTTTGCAAATGGGCAGTGGTTGGCGTGGTTGGTGTTCACTGTCTGATCTATAAAGCTCTGTGTTCAGATAATATCCATTCCTGGAGCAACTCAGGGCAGGAACTTGACACCATGGCTTGGGCCACACTGGAGACCTCTAAATCCACAGGCTGAAGCTGGTGAGATGAATGATTGCCAGGAGCCAACCTCCATAGCATTTTCCACTCTTAAATATCGCAGTAATAAAAGGTAAAATCATTAAAGTCCTTCTGCAGTCCACAGTGCCTCATCAGGAAATCAGGACAGATTGAAGGGCAGAATGAAGAGCACAGAGTGAGATGGTTATTAATATCCTGTCTGCTGATGATGGCTTTATAAACATCCTCACCGCAGCCACAGCCTCGCTGGAGTGTTTTGGCATGACCTTCAGCGAAATGTTGTGCTTTTATCACACTTGATATTTAACCAATAAAGCAATGCGGGGAAGACCTTGCCCCTAAATATCTGACCTTATACACAGGGGGATGGGGTCAAAACGGAGAGAAACTGTGTTAAGTATAGTTGTGCTAAATGCTCTTTAGACCTGGTGCTCCTGCCTGGGAACTGTGCCAGGGCTCCAGCGAGAAGTGGAACAGGTGTTTGACACAGTGGAAACCCTCTGTGCTCTAGGGGATGACTCACGGGCAAAAGCCCCATGCAACGAGGCCACACACGCACCAAAGCTGGGGACTTGGCCTGGTGGGATGAGGTCTTGATGGAGACAGGAGGGTCCTGGCTGCAGGGAGAGGGACAGCTCCCACACTGGGGAGCCTCAGAAAAGACACCAGCTTTCCTAATAGCTTGTTGATGTTTAAAGTAAGAATCAAAATCATGCCCCTACCCATGGCAGAGGATTGGAACTAGATGATCTTCGAGGTCCCTTCCCACCCAAACCAGTCTGTGATTCTATAATCAGAGAGGAGAAAAGATTTTGTAGTTTAATCAATGTGGATAAAGAAGGTGAGGAGCAGCAGTGGAGCCTGGAACTCTTGGTGAGCAGGAGACTGGGGTCACTGGTCCCCGTCAGGACCTGGCATTGTCTTGATGCCACAAGAAATGGCCTTTTGTCCATTCCCTGCTCCTGCTTCACATTCAGAACGTGCCCTTTGCTGGAACAACGACCCCAAGAAAAGTCATGAAGCAAAAAAGGCTGAGGGACGGTGATAAGTGCAGGACATGGGTTCCTGACAGAAGGGTGGGTGTGGAAAGAGGGTGCCAGGCCATCCCAAGCCAACAATGACGGACAACACTTACCCAGCACAGGGCTAGGGGCTGTGGGGCACTGCAGCCTCCACTGCCAAGGGGGTCTAGGCAGGTCTGGCCAGTGCAGCCCATCTCTGTAGGAGCTGGATGGTGGAGACTGGGGATATGGAGATATTGCCCTGGTGTGATGGATCCAGACTGATTGCAGGGCTGAGCAGCCTGAGGTTGCTTTGGGCATCCTGTCTTGAGTCTGGAAGGAAATGTCTTACCTGCTGGGATCGTACAAGCCCCTTGGGACTCCTGCAGGGCCAGCAGCAGAGGTGAGGAGGAGGAACAGATCTGTCTCAGCTGGTAAAGATGGATGAGGGCATTGCTGGCATCCACCTTGCAGCTGCTTACATTGGTGCTGCCCAGGAGTCCTCTGGCTCTCCCGATTCCTGTCTCAGTCCCGACACCGTAGCTGTGCCTCTGCCTTTCTGGCACATCCTCCATGTCTCATTTCCCCACACCTCCTTGCTTTTTCCCAGGTCATCCTCCCCTAAAATGACGCAGCAGATGCGGGACCTGCAGCTGGCACAGGCCAGGAAGCCTCCAGGCCCTTCCTCGCCGAACGCGGCCAAGAGGCTCTACCGAAACCTGTCAGGGAAATTCCGCGTCAACTACACCTCCTTCGACGAGGGCAGCCTGGTGGGGAGGGGTGAGAAGGAGAAGCTCCGCAAGTCCTACCTGGTCAGTGCCTGCCAGGTCCATGGGGGCAGAGGGCCCGTGTGTGGGTGGTGCTGTAACCTGGGTGGAAACACAAGAGTGTTAAGTGAAGCCACCCTGGAGCTGGTCCAGGTGTTTGCTTGGCATCATCCAGATGTGTCTGCAAAGAGCTGATGCTCCCAAGCCCCTGGGACCTGGGCACCCTCTCCCTGATTGGGTTCATGGGGTGCTGGTGCGGGGCCAGGGTGTTTGGTAGGATGGAGGAGGGTGGCCTACGCTCAGCCCACCTGAGTTTCTCCTTTCACCCAGTTCCAGAGCAATGCTGCCCTCTTTGAGGCCGTGGAGCTGCAGGACCTTGACAGGGTGCAGGAGCTGCTGAAGCAGTACAGCCCTGAGGAGCTGGACCTCAACACCCCCAACAGCGAGGGGCTGCTGCCCCTGGACATCGCCATCATGACCAACAATGCTCCCATCGCCAGGGCCCTGCTGCAGGCAGGAGCAAAGGAGAGCCCACACTGTGAGTTGGGACAGGGGGCTGTGCTGTGCCCATCACCTGCGTCTCCAGCCTGGTGGAGCAGGGTAGGGGAGCAATCACTCTGTGAGACAGGTGCAGACTGTAGCAGGGCTCGAGGGGAGCCATGCACTTAGGTGGAGTCCAGAACCAGGACACAGAGGGGAGGATGGGGTCTTGGAGTGGGGATTGATTGCCAGCAGAGCCGGAGGTTGCCCTAACCACCTTCTCCTCCCTCCCCTGCTGGACCCCTCGGCCATGCCCACCCCCAGTCGTGAGCCTGGAGAGCCGCTCGCTGCACCTCTGCACGCTGGTACGGGAAGCAGAGCAGCGCGTCAACGAGCTGATGGCACAGGTGGTGAACGAGGCGCCCAACGCTGACTGCTCCGACAAGGAGAAGCAGCTCAAGGCCTGGGAGTGGCGATTCCGGCTGTACAAGCGCATGAAGGCAGGGTTTGAGCATGCCCGTGAGTGACCACAGGAGGGCTAGGGGCTGTCCTTGAACCAGGGGAAGGAGCGGGATTGTGCGTGGCACCAGCACCCATTAGAGGGTCCCTGCACCCTGTGGCCAGGGCCTGCAGTATGGGAGCATGGAGGGCAGAACATGTTCCACTCTGGGAATATGTCCCTGGGACTGGGGAGATGCCCAAGAGGGACCATGGGGGTTCAGAGTGACGTCCTCGCTGTAGCAGTCCCTGCGCTCTCTGTCCCCAGGAGTGCCAGATGCCCCCACCAGTGTCCACCTCTCCGTGGCCAGCAGCTCCTCGTTGCAGGTGACCTTTTGGGAGCCCCTGAGCGTCAACTCGGCCGTTGTCACCAAGTACAAGGGTAAGGGCCAGGATCCCCGCAGCAGGGCAGGGTCACACAGCCACAGCTGGTGCCTGGCACCCCTTGCACATCATGCCAACACTCCAGAGCCATGGGCAGTGCTGCCAAGCCCCAGCCAGGCCACTTTTGTGCTCGAGCACAGGAGGAGCAAGTGCTGCTGGACAGCCTTGCCACCACCCAAATGGTCTGAGCTAGACCAAACGTCACCTGCACCAAGGCAAAACTTGGGCTGCTGCTTTTTTGCTGCCCCCTTGTCCTGTACACTGGGAGGGCTTTGCTGTCCTGCACTCCTCAACCACTTAAAGCAGATATTTTTGGTATCTGGAAGAATTTCTTCCATCCCCTTCTTCTGAGCCATCAGTTAAAGGTGCTGACCCCATCCTTGGTGAGGAGGACCGCAGCTCCCCATGACATTCCCACTACTGTGAATCCCCCTTTTCCCTGACTTCACTCTGCTGCCTCCAGCTCCTGTGCTGCCTGTGGTCCCCCTGCAGCTGCTGTCTGTGACATGCTGCCCCAGCCCTGGTGGCCTGTCCCTGCTCTAGGGCCACATGGCACCTTGGGGTCTCTCTCCTTGCAGTGGAGTGGAGCTGCTCCCCCACCTTCTCGCCACCCCTGGGAGAGGCTGTCATGGACAAGCTGAAGGACCTGCACTTCACCATCCAGGGTCTGGTGTCGGTGAGCTCTTGGGGTGCCCCACGGCGGGCAGGGCTCAGCGGGGAGAGCCCACAGCTGGGAAAAGCCACAAACCACAGTGCAGCCCGTGGGGTTGTTCCCTTCAGCTGTTGTGGGGCGGGGATCAGGCACTGGAACAGTCTGCCCAGGGCAGTGATGGAGTCATCATCCCTGGAAATGTTCAAAAGACATGTGGATGTGGCACTTGGGGACGTGGTTTAGTAGTGGCCTTGGCAGTGCTGGTGGATTGGTTGGACTTGGTGATCTTAGAGGCCTTTTCTGACATAAATGATTCATTTCTATGATCAATCCAAGCAGGAACAATAGCATTGTGCCGTGGTAGTGCCATGGGCACAGCCTGGGCAGAGCCAAGAGCGTGGGGCTCGAGAGGCATCTGTCTGTCCCTGCATGGCCGCAGCCACTGGTGGTGGGGAACTCCCTGTGCAGGGTGCCTGGGGACTCGGCAGTGACAGGCAGAATGGGCCCATTCACCACGCGCCTGATTTATCCTCTGTCCCCCACCCCGCTCCCGTCTCCACCCGGGCTCTTCCTGGGCAATAAATCAGTGGCTCGTTCCCCTGCCACCTGCACAGTCCGACCCCCCGCACCAGCCCCGTCACTCACTGAGCGGGGACCAGCCCCATCTCCTTCTCTGGGAGCTCGGCAAGGTCACGGCTGGTGAGACTGTGGCTGCCTGCTGTTTTATCTCCCTGAGAACCACAAGAGCCATGCTGCCTGTCAGCTGTCCCCTGGGCCAGCGCCGGGGACACGGGGTGGGACTGCGGTGGATGGAGCTCAGGATGGGAACATGGGGACATCCTGGGAAAAATGGGGTTGCCCTTACCAGGGGTCGGCAGGCAGGTACCACTGGCTCGAGGAGCAGGGAATGCCCTTCTTGAGGTGAGAGGGGCTTAGGCAAGGCAGCAGTGCCGGAGCTTGGGAGCTGCTCTGGTGTGCGGCAGGAGGGGCTCGAGTGGGGCCCAGAGCAGCATCGCTGCAAGGAGCTGGTCCAAGCCCATCAATCACACTCTCAGAGCTGCTTTACGGGCTCCTGTCTGCCTTCATGAGTGCCTGGAGGCCTGGCAACATCTGGCAGCTTGACTGGGCTGTAATCAGAGACTTTAATCACTGTCACCATGCCACAAGCCCTTGACAGTGCTGGGCCAGCTCCCTGTCTCCCGGGGCTGGATCCTTACACATCCCAGGGGAACAGCAGCACCCCAACCTACAGAAACATCACGTCTTTGGGGCTGGAGCATCTCTGGCCAGGGGCATTTGCAAGAGTCATTCCTCTGCATCCCCCCAACCCATCCACCAGGGTCAGGAGGATATCTAGTGTCTGATAACAAGGGTTTTGTACAAGAGGGGGAGACAAGAGCCAGTGACTCGGGCTGTGGGTCCCAGTTTAGTTCTCCTCATGGTGTGCTGGTGCAGTGAGCTGGGGGCAATCCTCGTTCCCTTGTCAGCCAAGCCAGGAGACAGTGGGTGTGCTGAGTGTGGCTGCTCTCCTCACAGGGCACGGCGTACTACGTCCGGGTGTCTGCCTACAACATGAAGGGCTGGGGTCCCCCGCAAGCCTCATTGCCCCCGTTCGCCATCCCTTCCAGTGAGTACCCCCGGGAACCCCCATGGGAGCCAGCACAGGGTGGGTGGGGAGTGGGGGCAGCTCCCTGTGCCTTCTAGGGTCCCTCTCGCTGCTGGATGGGGGCTAGTGGACCCAGGAGCAGAGGCAGAATTTGGGGTCTCAGGCCAGGCAGGGAGGCTGTGCCTGGGAGTCTGGGATGCTGCCTCCAGCCAACAGGTGCTTTGCCAAGTAGCAGTTTTTCAACCTTGAATTCTCCTTCTACCTGGGAAAAGCTGAGCCATTTCTGGCCACCTGGACCAGCTCATCTCAAGGAGAAAGCCAGCAGGTGGCTAAGAGCCAGGGCACAGAGTGTCCTGGTCCTGGTGTCAGTGGCCTCGAGCCCTCCCTGTGCCACCACATGCTCTCTTCCATCCAGCCCAGACTCAAGGACCTGCATTCCCTGGCATTGAGCTGTGATGGGGGACACGAGCCCCCACAGAGATCAACTCTGGGTTGTCAGCACTCTCTTCCCCACACTGGCACCAGGAAAAGTGTCAGGGAAGAGCCACCCTATGTCACACAAGACACACCAGTGTCCTGGGTGAAGCCAGGCCAGGAGAACTGCGCTGGAAGGAGCAGCCCAAAGGGTGAAGTTCAGGCCTGAGGGGGCTCCAGCATGGCCTCTGCCCCTTGCCACTGGTTCCAAAAGAGGTTCCTGTGTGGTGTCCCACAGCATTAGTGCTGTGTGTAGGAGCAGCCCCGTGGGAGGCTGAGCCCGTCCCGAGGATCAGGCTGTGGAGACACATCCTGTACCACCGTGCTGCAGGCACCCAGGGAGCAGGGATGCTGCTGCCCAGGAGCAGTGAGGGCAGCAGGAACAGGTGGAGGTGAACAGCGATGGGGCAGAGATGTGCAGCACCATGTGCAGCTCTGGCTGCAGAGCCACAGAGCACAGAAATTACCAAAAATCTGCTTGCATGTCTAGGAATGCACACGGCAAGGGCACAGCACTGCACTGCCCTGGCCTTGCCATGTCCCTGTCATGTTTGCACCGACTTTAAAGCCCATTTGCCACCACCCCATGTGGGTCACATTCCCCATGACTAAGACCTAGGTGGCATCAATTGAGCGTGGCTGAAGTAAATCAGACAGGAGTGGGGTTTATTTATTTTTATCACCACTAATATTTCTCCCTTCAGTAGAGATCCCTCCCTGGCCCAGCAGAATATAGTCAGGCACCTCCCTGGGTGTTTTTAAAGCTACTAAAAATAGCGGCAAGTTCCAGCCAAAGTTAACAGAGCTGAACTTTCCATGGAAAACAGCAGCAGGCAGGACACAGGGGGTGTTTAAAGCAATTAATAAGAAGTTGAGGGAGAAGAGCCGGCAGGTCCCTGGCCCTGCTCATGGTCCTGCTGCCATCCCACAATGGGTGGAGCTGGCAGGAGCTTATTTATGTGTTTGCCAAGGTGAACCCAGCTCCCAGCACTCATCCGGAGAAACTGGGGAAGACCTGGAGGAAGACACTGGAAAGAATTTTATTTTTTAAGGCCAGTGAAGTGCAGTAGCAACAGACAGGACCTTGTTCCTTCCCTGTGCCGTGCCCTGCCATGCTGTGGGGAGGCTGGTGGCCATGGGGTGCTGTGAGGAGCTGGGTGTTCCTGGGAAGAGTGGCAGAAAATGGGATCTCCCAAAGCCCAGCACACCCAGAGGTGCCCAGCACCCACAACTGCTGCCATGCTGTGCCTGGGGGACACCCAGATGATGTGGGAGGAGGGGATGGGAACCCCTTTTCCCCCAGGCCAGGGCGTGCTGGGGGTGATGCTGATGTGTCCCCACAGACTGGCGGGAGTACGACGGCCGGGCCCCACGGCGGAGGGGACAGGCGGAAGCTCTGGACCATCTGCTGGGCCAGGTGAAGACTGTCCACCAGCACTGCGTTTGCCATGGTGAGCCCACAGCACGGGGCTCCAGGGAGGCTGGGCTGGGGGGTTCTGCTGAGTACCCCTGGGCTGTGGTGTGATCCACAGAGCTGGTGGTACATGGTCTGTGCCCTGGATGAGCATAGCAGGGAGACAGCTCAGGCAGAGCCTTCCCAGTGGGTTGGCGTCAGCTCTTCATCTCCTGCTGCAGCATCCTCTGCTCTCTGCTCCACAGAGCCCTGCAAGAACCAGCCCCAGAGCAGAAAGCACTCAGTCTCCAAGAGCCTCAAGCACCTCTTCCACCCCGGCAGCAAGTTTCTCAAGACGCTGAAGCGGTGAGAGTTTGGTGCATGGGGTTGGTGACAACCCCTGTCCCCATGGGGCCATAGAGCTGCCCATCCTGGGTGCTACCAGGAGCTGTGCCTGCAGACTGGGAGCTGGGGGTGCCCAGATGGGGGTCCTCACCTGGAGCGAGCTGGTAGTGTCAGTGGAGATGAGTCCCATGGCCCAGAGACCAAAGGTTCTCCTTGATGTCTCCATTTGGACTGGCCAAGCTGTGCTGGTACCCAGATCCCTGCACCACCTCTGAGGGTCACCTGTCACCCTTCCTCCTCCAGACCCAGCACCCTCCCACTGCCCACCTCTGTGCTTGGCCTCTGGGCACTCCAGAGTGTCCCTGCACAGGCTGGGCCAGCTCTGTCCCATGCGCTGGGGGTCGTCAGCCATGGCATCTGCTGTGCCAGGTTGGGTTCCTGCTCCTGCTCCTGTACCTGCCATGGACCTCTTCTGCCATGAGCTGTTGGAAAGAAGTGGAGACCTGGGGCAGAGCATCTCCTCTTCCCCAGGATAAAGACCTTAGGGCGATGGAGCTGGCAGCTGGGGGTGACACTGAAGCCTGTCTTCCCTCCCATGCAGGGGCCTCTACCTGACAGCCATCTTCTACAAGGATGACAACATCCTGGTGACCCATGAAGACCAGATCCCCGTGGTGGAGATTGATGACACCTACTCCTGCCTGCTCATGCAGGATTTCCTCTGGTTCACCAAGGTGGGTGACCCAGTACCCTGTGCTGGGGCAGAGAGCCGGGAGTGTCAGGGTGACCCAGGGGAGCATTGGGCACCACCACTGCCTTTGGCTGGCAACAGCTGCCCCTCCAGCCCAGGCACTGGGGCTTGGCAGTGTGGGCAGCCCATGGACTTGCTGCTTGCTGAGGTTCAGCATGGGCCAGGAAACTGCCAGGGAATGGCATTTCATCCCAGCCCCTGGAAGCCCAAAGGTGGACAATGGACTGACTGGTGCTGCACTGGGTAGGCTGTGGGCCAGGACAGATGGGCACTGCCTCTCCACAGGGATGTCAGTGGCTGTTGAACTGCTTCCCCTCAGCATACTGCCACAGCACCTCTGCCTCTGTTGTAGGATATGCAGGGAGCCGCTGCTGGGTCCTCCACTGTCAGCAGACTTAGGAAAAAGGGCATGTGGGCAGCTCAGGGCCAAAATAGTTTGCTGGGTGGTCCTTATCTACTGATGGAGAATGCTTTCTTTTCCCTCCCTGCCTTGGCTAACTTCTATTCAAATGTGGGGGTTCAGTCCTGGATGGAGATGGATGTCTGAGTGGACACAGCACAGGACTTCCCTCGGGTACAGGCTCTGGAGGCATCTCAGGGCACAGGGATTGCACCCCTGCTGAGAGGTGCTGCCTGCCCATGCACATTCCTAACCCAGCTCAGAGAGGCCAATGGATCTCCCCAAAACAGCCTGGTGTGACCCAGCTGCAGCAGCACTGACTCGTTGGTGTGCTGCAGGTGTCGTGCATGTGGGACGAGATCCTGTGGCTGCGGCAGTGTGTCACTGTGTCCCAGTCCTCCTGCTCCTGCATCCTGCAGACACGCTTCAAGATGCTGCTGGCCATCTCTCAGATGCAGGTGAGGGTCAGCCTGGGTGGGAAACAAGCACTTTGGGTGGGACACAGGGGGCTGGGCTCCAATGGGAGCAGCACATGGATGTGCCACAGTCGGGATCTGCCAGTCCTACTGGCATCTTGGTCCGTGCCAGGACTGTGTGTCCCTGCCTTGTCCTCCCTGGCAGGCTCCAGCTGTGGGACAATGAGGTGCCAGTTATCATGGCAGTCTCATTCAGAGGGGCTGGGGACCGTCAGGGTGCTTTCTGGGCAGACTTGCTTCCAGCAGGTAGCTGCAATCACATCCCAGCTGCCCAGACCCACAAGCACTGTGCTTCAGGGATGTCCCTGACCCTCTGCTTTCTCCTGTCCTCCCATCCCATCACACAGGGGCTGCTGGGCATCCAAGACCTAGGGCAGGTCTTCTTCGAGCCAGTCAAAGACAAACAGGGCAACATCCTCATCGTCACCCTGAAGGAGGTGAAGACCAACCAGACCTTCGAGAGCGTCCGCTGGGTTCCCATCTGCAAGCTGCAGACCAGCCGCAAGTCCGTGTCCTCCCCGGAGGAGCCCACTGCTCTGGACACGCTGCTCATCTCTGTCCAGGTGTGTGTTAGGGCTCCACTGGGACCACCAGTGCTCCCTGCTGCCCCTCAGGCTGGAAAGGGCACGGCAGGACCACCAAGGGTTTGGTCCTGGCTGCAGGAAGAGGGGTAGCAGAGACCAGCCAGCTTCCAAAAATCTAATTGTTTCAAGGGGAGGCATCAGGCTGGTGCCAGATTCATCCTGGCAGCACTGGGTTGTCTTGCTGTGCTGCTCCCCTTCTCCAGCTGGGCTGGCTGTGCCACGGCATCACCATGACCCCGCTGCAAGGGCCTGCTCAACCCAGCAGTGCCTTTCTCCTCAGGACAAGCTGGCTTACCACCAGCGGAGCAGCCACGCCCTCCCCCCGGGCCTCTACCTGGGCTACTTGAAGCTCTGCAGTGCTGTGGATCAGATCCGAGTGCTGGTGCCGGAGCGGCTCCCCAACATCCTGTGCCACGTCAAGATTCGCTCCAACCCCAATATCTCCAGGTGGGATTTGCAGGGCCACTCAGCAGGGGCAGCCAGGCTGCTCTGTCTCATCCAGCCTAACAGCACCCATCACCTCCTGCTTCAACAGCAGCATAATATACCCTCTTATCCCTGTCGTGCTATGCTCTCAGGCACTGGTGGAATTGTTGGGGTTGTCCTGTGCAGGGCCAGGAGTTGGACTTGATGATCCTCGTGGGTCCTTTCCAATTCAAGATATTCTCTGATTCTATGATTCAGCCTGGAGCTGGAGCAGACCAAGTTCCCTCTCTACCTCCACAGCTCCCACATCCCTTGGGATGCTGCACTGTCTGGGAGGGGACAGCCAAGCAAACACAGCTCTTGTAGAAATTGTGTCCAGGTCCACCCTGAGCTGCTCCCTCCTTCACCTGTCTGTCTCTGGCCTTCTCCAGGGAGGAGTGGGAATGGCTGCAGAAGATGGCCAGCGTGGAGGAGCCTGTGCCCACAGAGCCAGAGGCTGACACCTCCCAGAACCCCTTGTTTCAGGAGCTCCAGGTGGCTATCAAGGAGCTGATGACCCTCGTGAACATCCCGTTGCAAGAGGTAGGGGCAGGAGCCAAGGTCTGGGGCAGAGGGAGGGGATGGGGCCATGAGCATGGAGCTGGTGGCAGAGGCAGGCAAGGAACTGCAGCCCCAGAGCCTCCTTGTGAGGTTGGAGCACCCATGAGATTTTAGTCCTGTGCAAGTAGAAGGCATGTGGTGGGTCTGCCTGCCCAGGGACAGTGTCCACAGGAGTTGTTTGTCCTTCCCTCACTGTACCCCTAAAGCTAGGACACTGAATCTGGGTTTGTTGCTGCTACCATGTGGTTTGGTCTTGGGCAGCACGAGACCAGCCCAACTCTGCCTCTCCAAAGCAGGCTGGTCCCTGGCCAGTGCTGGGCCAGAGCTGCAGCCCCTGGTGTCAGACTGCATGAAGACAAACCCCCTTCCACCAAGAATTTGCTGGGAATGTGCCCACTAGCCTCAGTGCCAGACTTGTGCTTCTGGCCAGGCAGCTGTGAGGGCACCTCCCTGCACATCACTCTGCCCGTCACTGGTGGCACTTCTCTGAGACCCTGCCATGGTGACTTTCACCAGTAGTTTGGAGACTTTTAGGAGAAATTAGAGAGGAAGTGAGGAGGGCAGATTATGCCAGAAGCAAGGGGCCTCTGGCTGTGTGCTGAAGCTGCAGTGTCCCCTGGCTGCCGGTGGTCCCTGAGGACTACACTGTGCTTGAGGACTTGGAGGGCCCACCAGGTGATGTTTGCAGCTGTTACCTGCACTGTCTTCTTGCAGGCCAAAGATTTCCGTCTGTACAGCCAAGAGGTGCTGGACTTTGGGGATCAGGTCTCCTTCCTGCTGCTGCTGCCTCCATCAGATGACGTCTGCACTGCTCCAGGCCAGAACAACCCCTACACCCCTCGCTCTGGCTTCCTCACTCTGCCACTGCAGATCTTCGAGCTGGGTGAGGAAGGAGAATGCCAAAACCCAACCCTGCTGGTCCCCTTGTCCTCTGAGGCCTCCTGAGAGCTGGGCTGGGCAGTGGGACGGGCTGGAGTTCCCTCATCTCCCTGGAGAGGAGGGATAGAGGGATGTGCTGAGGGCTGACCAGGTGGACTCGCGGACAGCATTGTCTCCTCCTCCTGTTGGGTGATAGGGAGGAGCTTGTAGGGCATCTATAGCAAGGGACCTGATGTTTTTCATTCCCCCCTCTCTTGTTCTCTCTCCCCAGTCCACTTCTTCACGTACGACCGTGAGTTCATCACCCAGTACTGCCAGGTGTCTGCCCTGCTGGAGCTGGAGTCACTCCTCTCCCAGCAGAGCCTCAGGGAGGCTTTCTCTGATGCCGAGCTCTCCACTGCCAAGCAGAGGCACCAGCAGGTTCAGGACTACATCCAGGTATGGGGTGGGAGCCAGGCTCAACCATGCCCAAAGGACCTGCCAGGACAGTCAGGCAACAGCATCTGCACTGGGGCTGTTCCCTGGTCCTGGTGGCCCCAGGGGCTTCTCTGATGTGGCTGACAGGCAGCAGCAGGCTGGGCCTTCATAGAATCCTAGAATGGTTTGGGTTGGAAAAGACATTAAAGCTCATCCAGTTTCACTTTCCACTAGACCAGGTTGCTCCAAGCCCCATTCACCCTGGCCTTGAGCACTTCCAGGGATGGGGCAGCCACAGCTTCTCTGGGCAACCTGTGCCAGGGTCTCAGCACTCCCACAGCCAAGAATTATTTCCAATATCCCATCTAACCCTTCCCTCTGTGAGTGGGAAGCCATTCCTCCCTTGTCCTTTCACTCCAAACTGTTGTCCAAAGTCCCTCTCCAGCTCTCCTGGAGCCCCTTTAGGCACTGGAAGGGGCTCTCAGGTCTTCCTGGAGCATTTTTTTCTCCAGGTTGCAGTTGCTTTATCTAGCGACTTCTTATTGCAGTGATCACATTACAAATCCTGAAGAAAGAGTTGAAGGCTCCTGCTGTGTATATCCCCTTCTTGCTAGAAAAGGGCCTGCAAGTGCATCTCAGGATGGACTTGCAAAAGTACATCCCACACTAGCCCTGTCCCCAGCACCCCTGCCTGCAGCAGGCAGGTCCATCCAGCAGCTGCATCCTCCTCCCTCCTGAGAGTACTTGCTTGGGATTTCCTGGCTCAGGGGATCCCCCAGAGCTCTTGGGAGAGGTGTGTGTACAGAGCCCATGTTTTGCCGTAGGGCTTTCTTGCTGCTGTCATTTGCTGTGTGAAAGGGCTCCTCCGTTTCCTCTTTTGGCAGCAAATGGAGGAGATCTGGCGTGAGATGCGCTGGATCATGGATGCCCTGCAGCACGCCCGTTACAAGCAGCCCTCCTGTGGGGTGTCTCTCAGCGGCTTCCTCAGCGAGGCCAGGGGGCCAATTAAGGAGAAAACGCAATCCTCCTCGTCCCACCTTGACTACCTTCCCTCGCCGGTGCCCTCGCCCGAGACCAGCCGCAAGCTCAACTCCGGTAAGGACCCGGCTGTGCCAAGCTCCCGCCCGGTGGGGCTCAGGGGCTGCCCGTGCTCGGTGGGTCAGGTGCTGCTGCGGCGGCTGCACCGCGGTGCAGGCAGGGCTGGAGTCAGGAGTACGGGCAGGGCAGTGGGTCTCAGCTGGGGCAGGACCCGCTCTGCCCGTGCTGTGGCGAGCATAGCTCCGGTGTGTGACAAGGGTGTAAACCTCGGAGGCTTCCTTGGCTTCCACCTGGTGCAAACCCTCACTCAGGCTGAGCCCTCTTTGCCTCTCTTACTCCCCTCACAGACTCACACGGGCTATCGGATGAGGAAGGCTCCTCGGAGGTATTCCTGGCCACCGACAGCGACTACGACTCCAGCCGGGCGCAGAGCCCGAAGGAGCTCGACCTGGTGTACTCCTCCTCGGCACCCGAGTGCTGCAGCCGCAGGGCTGCCCGCACCCTGCGGGACAGTGCCCCGGATGTCCTGCAGAGCCACGAGCTCAAGACCCCACCCCCGCCGCTGCCACCTCCGGAGGAGCCGCGGCCACCTCCCGAGCTGTATGACAGCGACTTTGTCCTGCCCAGCCGGCAGATCGAGCTGCTGCGCATCACGGAGAAGCGACAGGCGTACTGCGTCCGAACCAGCAGCCTGGACTTCCCCAAACCCCACTGCCAGGCCCCGCGAAAGTCCTGCCCTGGCTCCGTGGACAGCTCCCCGACGGAGAGCAGGACCGCGGGCCACTGCAGCCAGCTCAGGCTGGGGCCTGGCTCGACGCCCAGCCCCGAGCGCCGCCGGGGCGGGCAGGGCTCTGAGCCCGTCTGCCGGACGCGCTCGGATGAGTGGACTCAGAACTTCCCAGAACAGCAGCCAGAGCAGCCTGGGGGCTTGGCCGACCAAGGGAAGAAGCCGGGCTCTGTCACCTTGCGGGTCTGCCCTCAGTACGAAACGGGACTCTCCAAAGAGACCAATGTCAAGGTACCTGAGCCTGCAAGGGCAGCGGAGCTGCTCTGCCATGCCCGGAGGGACAGGGTGGCAGGATGGGGACACAGACAGCAGGGCTCACGTGCCACACGCCTGACCCTGCCCTCCCCATCCTCCACTGTCCCAGGGGTGAGGTCTCCTGGAGACCTGCAGCACTCCTGCCTTGAATCCCTCTGTCCCTGCTGTAGTGATGAGGCTCCTGGCAGGATGGGGCGCATGTCTCTGCAGGAGCGATGGCCACTGCTGCAGAAGGAGCGAGCCAGGGCCGCACGAAGAGGGTTTTGGGGACAAGGCAGGGGGGATGCAGTTCAGCTCTTGGTCAGGGGTTTGGCAGGTGACAGTAGGTTGGTGCCATCCAGTGTAGGCAGGCAGAGCAAGGGACACATTGGTGGGTTTCCCTTGCCGCATCCTGGTGTTCAAGCATCACCCTCCCAGGCCAAAATTCAGCTGTCATCCCCCTGTCTTGTCCATGTCCCTCCTACAGCCTCCCCTTCCCAGGTCTGTGCTTCCTGCTCCAGCCTTTCCCTTTAGGGGAGAGAGAGCAGAAGCTGCTTGTCTCCAGCCCATGCAACTCCCACAGCAGGACCCACTTCAGACGTGTGCTCTTCCGATCTTTCCCTTTAGGGGAGAGAGAGCAGAAGCTGCTTGTCTCCAGCCCATGCAACTCCCACAGCAGGACCCACTTCAGTTCCAGCTGGGGGAGCAGGCAGAGCTCCTTGCATGCTGCAGGCATTGGGCTCTGCTGGAGTAGCTGCATGACCTGACTCCTCTCCATGAGGGCTTTGCTGCCAAGAGCTGACCCCTCAGCTCTGAACACTCATACCTGCTCCAGATGGGATCCCCCATGGAGGACATCCCCCAGGACACACATCTGGGGCAGATCCCTCTCTGGCTCTGTGGCATCCCTTGGTCATAGCCATTGAGATCCTTCCCCTCTTGAAATTTCCCTTCCAAGACATTTCTGGTGCCCAGGGCTGAGGATGATGGAGCAGAAAATCATTAAATCATGGACTGGTTTGGGTTGAAAGGGACCCTAAAGAAATGGCAGAGGACGAGCAGAGGCAACAGGCTGATGGGTTTTTTACTGAGGAGGTTTGATAGCTAGTGTCTCTGCACCCAGCAGGGACATCCCAGCAGAGAGGACTCTGCCTTGAAGTATTACTTCCCATTTGAGGAATGCCCATAGATTTCTATGGAACTGAAGTGCAGCCCTTGGGTTCTTGGCGGGCTGCCCACGTGGCTTTTGAAGTTGCAAAGCTCTGGACACGCCTGCTTGAAAGCGTTTTACGATGTTCTCCTCAAAGAAAGGCAAGTTCAAAGGCACAGCTCCTCGGCTGGTGTAAATCAGCTAAGCCCTGCCATGGCTGTCCAGGGCTGGCAGCTCTCACGTGGGCCGAGGGCTCAGACCACCCTGCCGGGGCAGCGCTCCCGGCGCTCCACAAGCCCTTGCAGATGTGCCAAAGGAAACGGCGCCAGGAAACGGCGCCTTGCCTGGGCGAGAATGGATGTCCTGCCTTCAGGCCTTTGAAGTCAAGCAGCAGCTCCTGGCGTGAGCAGCCAGGGCCCTGATGAGCTGCTTTTCTCCACAGTATTTGGGATTCAGGGGGCTGTCCCAGGGAAGCGGAGGGTGAGGGCAAGGGTGGGAGAACCCCAAGCTTGTGAATGGGATGGAATTTAGTGCCGTGTCCCGAAGAGGCTTCAGGTCTGCTTTGGTAGAGCTGTTGTGGTCCAGCAGGTCTGGACCCTGCTCACAAGAGGGACTTCACAGATCCCTCGATGGTGCCAGGAGCTGGGCTGGGACTGTCCCTCTCTGGCTACAGGTGATGGGATGGTGGGGCAGCCTGAGCAGAGCTGTAGTGACTCAGGCAAGAGTTGAGCAGTAAGGATTTGGAGAGAGCAGTGGAGGCAAGACAGCAGTCCATGAGTTTGGGCCCTGGCACGCCTGACATCCCTGGGCACAGTGTGCCCACAGCTCTGTGCCAGGTTGCTGCTCACTGGGCACCACTGGGTTCCTCCACCCTCACCATTTCTGCACACCGTGTGCCGCCTCTGGCCCCTGGTTCGTCCTCATTCCTCCCCCTTACCATCCATCTCTCCCACCTCTCTCTCTCCGCAGCTGCACATCACCAGCCAGACGTCCGCCAGGGAGGTGGTGAAGTTGGTGGTGCTGGAGATGAACGACCTCTCCCGCGATGTGCTGCATGGCTCAGCCGCCTTCTGCTACGGCGAGGAGCAGCTGGAGCACTTCGGACTGGTGTTCGCCTCCGACGAGAGCGAGCGGTGGCTCCCCGATGACTCCTTGCCTCTGTCCCTCCACACCAGCTGGCCTGAGGGGCGGTTCTACGTCCGGATCAAGGAGACGTCCCCTCTGGTGCTCCAGTACGGGCCAGCGACCACCGTATGAGGGGAAGAGAGCCGGCGGGACGGCGCAGAGACCTCCGCTTCCAGAGAGCAGACAGCTCGTCTCTGATGCTTCCTTCTTCCACAGACACCCTCTCATCAGGCGTCCGCGGGGTGGAATGGGATCATACTGGGCTGTGTGTTATTTGTTTGTGTTATTTTTGAATTTTTTTTTTTAACCAAAGAGACGTCAAGACTCAGTTTTTCTGACTGGAGAAGAGGAGGGGTGGAGTGCGGAGACCTCAGAGCTCAGGAGGAATCTCTGCAGGAATGGAATTTTTGAAAGTAAACATTTTTAAGGAGAAAGACGGGGGAGAGAGAGAGGAAAAATATTACAAGAAGAAGCAGCAATACATTTTTTTTCCCTTTCTTCTTTTTCTGAAAAGCCTAGTTTGGGATTCACTGAAGGCAAAGCCACAGAGGATTGCTGGGCAGGGCTGAGGTGTCAGTGAGGAGAGGGCATGAGCCACAAGGACAACCCTGGGAAGGCTATTTTCCTATCTGCCCTCCTTTCACTGCACCTGGAGAAATGATTCTTGCACATAGTTCTTGGAGCAAAATTACGTTATTATTTTCATTCTGAAAAAGTCAATAATCATTGTGCCAGAGCCACTGGAGTTGGGTAAGAGGTGAGGGCCCTTTGAGTTGTTTCCAAGGCTGAAGGAACCCACACAGCCAGCCCCCTGCACTCGCAGACGTGTCGATACCACAACTAGAGGTTTGCTATAGGGCATCTCCTGCAACCCCCTGGGCTTCCCCGTCCCCTGGGTGCTGTTTTGTTCTGGTGATTGTGCTTCTCTTGTACGTCCTACAGCATGACATTTTGTTAGCCACTAGGTCTCCTGTTAACAAGGTTATTTTTCTGATCTCCTGTGGTCCATAGTAAAGACAACTGCTGCTGACTGCCTGTCACTTGTCCTTCTTGTGGCTTGATGTGTAGCATTCCATCATCCATCCCCTAAACCAGCCCTGATTCCAAGGGTTGGGCTCATCTTTCCCAGGAGCATGTCATGGGATGCTTTCCACACCATGGAGTGTTATATTAACATGCGAGTTTCGTGTGTGGGAGCAAAGTACAAAACTGCTCTTCTGGGCTTCATTGCTCTATAAGGCAGTAAGGTAAGCTTGGGCACGCCAAGGCATCACCTCCACACGGTGGTGGAACCCCAGGGTTGTAGGGTCCAATGCCTTTGTGTGGTCCCACAGCCTCCACAAAGGGAAGAACACCAGGAGAGGAGCAGGGGTGGCAGCGAGAGCTCACAGCAGCGCCACAGCTGGCACAAACACCACCAGCAAGGTGGAGTCTGCCTGTCCTTGGCAGGGTGAGGCTCCCAGTGCTGATGCCCTTTCAGCAGCCACCTCACTGCCCTTCTCTTTGCACAGCGGGGTCAGGGCTGGCCAGCAGCCCCCCGTCCCTGGGTGCCGAGGTGGCAGAGGGGCTCTGTGGGCAGCCACACGGTTCTGCTGTCACTCCTCAGAGTTCCTCATTCCTCGCCTTGCGGCACAGAGCGTGGCACAGGCAGGAAGATATCCCAGCACGAGCCCTTGGCCGCCCCACGTCAGAGCCACTGTGCAGGGGAGGATGGAGTGCCAGCCCTCAGCTGGTGCAGATCAGCAGCACCGCACTGACGTCAGCGAGGCTCCGCCATGGGGTGTGGGGGTGAGCAGCAGAGGAACGTTCAAAAGGCACTTCTCCCATCTCCTCTCTCCTTTACTCCTCTTCTGCCTCAAGTTAAAACCAACCCCACTCTCCCAGGTAAAGAAAGTGGATTGGTGAGTGTAGAGCTTCCCATGGAGTTTCTTGTTGTTGGGCATCCACAGGCATTGACATCCCAAAGAGGCAGGAGCTGCAGGGTGGCCCTTCCCTTTGCATGTGTCACCTCTGATGCTCAAAGCCTGGGGCAGGGCAGAGGGAAGGCACAACTGGTGGAAAACTAAATGTCTTTCTGGAAGTCACAGAGTGAATCCAGTGTTAGATCAGGGCTATGTAAAGAAAGCTACATCTGTGTCCCTGATGCTCCTCAGCATGGAGCTGTGCAACTCCTGCTGCCCTTTTATTCGACCCCAAAAGGGAAGAGGGCCTCCCTTTTTCTTAAGAATTTGTTCTCCCTTCCTAGAAGCTCTGCTCCATCGAGAGAGATGGAGCCATGACCCAAAACCAGGCACTGGCTCTTTGGAGTAGGCTTGGCGTGAGCTCTGCAGCCGGACCCTGCTGGGAGCTGGCTGCCCACAGCTCTCTCTGCCTGTGGAAGGACCTTGCTGGCCATGCAGGGATTTCTGCAGGAGTTGCTCTGGCCACACAGCAGCTTGTATCACTTGGCTGCAGGGAACAGTATGTGCCTTTATGGGACCTTTTTCCCTCACCTGGAAGAGGAAGAGGGAAGGAGCAGGGGCCTGGGTAGGAGCAGAGTTGGATGCAGCAGAATGGGAAGTAGGAGCTGCACAGCCCTTGTGTGGGAAGCCCCGCAACCAGGGACACCGGGACCTGTGGTGTCCTGATGCAACACACTCCTCAAAGAATCACACAATAGTTGGGGTTGGAAGGGACCTTTGGAGATCGCCCTCTCCAATCCCCTGTTCAGGCAGAGTCATCTGGAGCAGGTGATACCAGAACACATCCAGAATGGTTTTGAATGTCTCCAGAGAGGGAAAACTCCATGCCCTCCCTGGGCAGTGGTTCCAGTGCTCTGTCACCCTCAGTGTAAAGAAATTCTTCCTCATGTTGAGGTGGAACTTGCTGTATTTTAGTTTATGGCCATTGCTCCTTCTTCTGTTGCTGGGCAACATTAGGAAGAGTCTGGCCCCATCCTCTTGGCACCTACCTTGGAGATATTTGTATGGAATGATGAGATCACCTCTCAGTCTTCTCTGGACTAACCAAGCCCAGCTCCCACAATCTCTCCTCATAAGAGAGGTGCTTCAGACCCCTCATTGTCTTCGTGGTCTCTACTGCACAACATTCCTTGAGGAATGGCACTTGCATGGTGGTTGCCTCTTTTCACATTCTCCTTCTCTCCCTGGCTGGGTTCATGGGCACATCCCAATATTTTCTTTCTGAACAGGTTGTGAAGATTCAGATGTTCTTCTGCCCTTCCCATGGCCAAGGAATGGGAATAGAAAGAAGCAGGCTTTCTCTGTGGCAGTTTGTGAGGCTGCAGCCTCAATGCTGGCACTGTGGGATGTTTGAGGTGATATGACAAGGTGTGCTGTCAGGTGAGGGGCACTCACCCCTGGCAGCACCAGGATTAAGAGCCCTGGGAGGTCTCCCTGCCCTGGTGCAGAGCGTTGGTGAAGGGGCTTTCTCCATGAGGACCTGGCACTCACTCTGGCATGTGCACCATGGCAGAGGTGAGGGAGGAAAATCCCCAGAGCACCTGAGCTCAGCCCTGCTCTCTCCCGTCATAGAAGAGAGCAGGAAGAGGCATAATTTTGCTTGTAGCATCCCTATCCTCCAGAATTTTAGTGAGCAAAGCAGGTGAGAATCCAGGAGGGCTATGACACTGTGCCTGCACAGACCTGCATCACCTGGCCCAGACACAGCTGTCCCTGCGGCCCCGTGTCCCCAGCACTGCCAGCCACAGGCACTGCCAGGACCCAGGCACAGAGACACCTATACTGCACATGCAAACACCCACCTGTGTGCCATGCACCCACCTGAGCCCAGGAGAGCACCTTTAGTGCTCACTAACCCCTCTGCACTGGGATCATAGGATCAGGGAAACATTTAGGTTGGAAAAGCACTTTCAGGTCATTGACTCCAACCATTAAACCCAGCCCTGCCAAGGTCACACTAAACCATGTCCCCAGGTGTCACGTTCAAAAGTCTTTTAAATCTCTCCGGGGGTGGTGACTCTACCACTGCCCTGGGCAGCCTGTGCCAGTGCCTGACCCCCCTTTCCATGAAGAAATTTTCCCAATATCCTACCTGAAACTCCCTTGGGGCAACTGGAGGCTGTTCCCTCTCATCCTGTCCCGTGTTCCCTGGGAGCAGAGCCCAACCCCACCTGGCTGCCCCCTCCTGTCAGGGAGTTGTGCAGAGCCCTGAGCCTCCTTTTCCCCAGGCTGAGCCCCCCCAGCTCCCTCAGCTGCTCCTGGTGCTCCAGCCCCTTCCCCAGCTCCGTTCCTTTCCCTGGACATGCTCCAGCCCCTCAATGTCTGTATTTCCATGAGGGGCCCAGAACTGACCCAGGGATTTGGGATGTGGCCTCACCAGTGCCCAGCACAGGGACACAGCCACCACCCTGGGCCTGCTGTACCCCAACACCCTGCACACATCATCTCTACCTGGGTTCAGTACCAACATTCCCTGGACAATCCCACATCCTGGAGATGTCTCTCCTTAAAAATCCCATCTGGGCAGGGGTAGGTATGAGCAGTGCTTATCTGGGAGGTGGGAAGAAGTAGGGTATGAGGGCAGCAGTGGGCACCACAGGGGGATGCATTTCCCCCTTCCCTTGGAGGCAGGGACTCTTCTCCTCAGCTGGGACGTGTGGTCTCTTTTTCCAGGTGCTGTGGAGCACCAAAAGATGATGCTGCAGAACAATTTGTACTTTGTGAGGGGTTTTTTTGTCTCTTTGTCATCATCACTTCCGTCACTAACAGCATTTAAATGCAGATCAGTGCAGTAGTTTTTGCTCCTGGGCACAGAGAAAGCAAAATACAAACTTCTCCAGGTGGGCAAACAGGTCTTCTCCCTTCGCTGGGAGGTGCATTCAGGTCCAGAAGCACAGCAGGGTAAAACCAGTGCACTTCCCTGCAGGTTAATGGGAATGTCTTCATTTCCATTGCCAGAAGAGCCATGCCCAAGTGGCATTTTGCTCACATTGCACATATTCATAGAAATAAACCCGAATTCTGACACTGAATTTGCTCCACAAACCCAGGAGCTTGTTGGCATCAGTCCTGAAGCATCTGATTTGCTTTTCTCCCATCCAAAGGGAGTTGCTGAGTTTATCAGACATGAATCCAGCTTTGTGCTTCCCAAGGTTTGCTCTCTGAGTCTGAGGCACTGGGGTGTTTTGGGTTGGGATTTTTTAGTCTGTTTTGGGGGGGGTTGGCCTTTTTCTCTCCTCCACACTCTTTTTTTTTCCCCTGGGACACTTCTTTCCTCAGTTCTGGTTATAGGGGAAAACTGAAGAGCTGCTACAGAGGCCACAGAGGTGAGATGCTCCCAGCCTGCCCTGTTGAAGGCAGTGGATCCATTCTCCCCTCAAATAGGAGGCAAGAACATGGAGCAAGAGCCATCCCAGGTACCAAAACAGAGTGGAATCTGGCACATGCAGTTACCGTGTTAATTAGTTTCTCTCATCTGTAGGAAGTCTGTACCACCCTGTGCAGTGACATGGATGTTTACCCACGGAGCTTATAAATAGCTGTGTAATTGAAGTGTGGTGTGATCAGATTTATGCTGGTGAATCAAGGGGTTGCAGGGTGCCCACACTTTCCATCCCCAGCCCAGATGCCCATGGAAGGTGCAGCTTTGCTGAGCAAACCCCCACTGGCCTGGGGCTCGCATCCAGGAGCCTTTGCCCAGGCAGCCCTGGCTTCCCCAGGAAACCACACACTGGTCTACTCTGTGCGCTGTGGGCAAAGCCACTTCCCATGTGGAACCGGGCTGGACAACACAGATTTTAGACCAAGATTGCAATTTCCCAACCACAAAGACACTTGGGCTGGAGGAGATGAGAGTCTGGGTAACATCAGCACCATCAGAAAGCTCCGTCTGACTTTGGTGTGTCTAGGATTTTTTGGCTTGAGGTTCTCCAAACCCACGTATAGACCAGGCAGGAAACAGCTCTTTCTATCCCAAGAAAATCCCTGGGACACAGGGAAGTCTTCTGTTCCCAAAGCAACATGAAAAATAAAATGTTGTGAAAACAGGAACTGAGAATACAAAGATACAAATTCATGAGGAAGCAGTAGGGCATTATTTTACTTTATTTCCACTTAAAAAGGAAAAGCAAACCTGATTTTTTTTTAACAAAACTCACTTTCACTTAAAAAACCAAAACATGGAAACAGACCAGTGACTATCTACAAGTTTATTCTAACTCAAGAATTTTGAAGGATACCTCTGTTGAAACCAGGAATCCTTTATGAACATTCATGTTATGGCTAAAATTGCATCTTCTGGTGTAGGTAAAAAAGAAAAACCCAATAGATAATGTGTTAAGACAATGTCTTTTATCAGTATTCCCTCAAGTCCCAGATCAATGTGAGAGATCATAAACCACAGGCTCAAAGCTGAGTGTGTCCTTTGCTGTCTCAGGCTTCAAAGGACCTTTGGATATGCAAATGTGCTTGTCCTGAAGTAGTTTAACTTGATCTGCACATGAAGACAGTAACAAATTATGATTCTGCTCTTCTTTCTTTTACAGTCTTTAAATTGATGAATTGCATTCCTTGACTTCATAGGGTGGTTTGGGTTGGAAGGGACCCTAAACCTAACTCACCCCATTCCACCCCCTGCCATGGGCAGGGACACCTTCCACTGTCCCAGGTTGCTCCAAGCCCCGTCCAACCTGGCCTTGGACACTTCCAGGGATGGGGCAGCCACAGCTTCTCTGGGAAACCTGTGCCAGGGCCTCACCACCCTCTCAGGGAAGAATTTCTTCCCAATATCCCACCTAGCCCTGCCCTCTGGCAGTGGGAAGCCATTCCCTGTGTCCTGTCCCTCCACCCCTTGTCCCAAGTCCCTCTCCAGCACTCCTGGAGCCCCTTTAGGCACTGGAAGGAGCTCTGAGCTCTCCCTGGAGCATTTTCTTCTGCAGGTGAACCCCCCCAGCTCTCCCAGCCTGGCTCCAGAGCAGAGGGGCTCCAGCCCTTGGAGCATCTCCGTGGCCTCTTCTGGACTCACTCCAGCAGCTCCATGTCTTTCTTGTGCCAAGGGCGCCAGATCTGGAGGCAGTTCTGCAGGTGGGGTCTCACCTGAGTGGAGCTGAAGATGCAGCCCAGGACCCAGCTGATTTTCTGGGCTGCAGGCTCATGTCCAGCCTCTCATCCACCAGCCCCCCACCTTCCACCTGCCTCAGCCCCCAGAACACCCCGGGACACCCCAGGCTGCCCGGCCTGCTGGGGATCATGCCAGCTGTGCCATGGAGATGCTGTTTGCTGTGGCAGGAACAGCTGTGCGTGCTGCTCCAGAGCCAGCCACATTCCTGTCTCCCAAAAGCCCCGTGTGGAGCCAGCCACAGCCAAACCACAACAGAGCACTCTGCAAACAAATGTCACTGCTCCTGCCTGCTGCTGTGTGAGACCTGTCACTGTGCTGGTGTCAGTTCACGTGATTCCCAGTGTTTTCCCTTAACATAGCTGCTCTCCAACAACACCTCAAAACTGGAAATCAAATGCACCAGGTGTGAGGTGATGGAAATCCATCCCCCTGAGCCCCTGGCCACACTGCATGGAGAAGGAGGCGCAGAAGGGTGAAGTGTCCTGGAAGAGATTTGAGCATGTACAGTGGTGGGGCAGAGCACTGGGAGGTGTTATGGCCCTGAGTGTTCTGATATTCCCTATTCCCAGTTCCAGCACTGCTGTTCCTATCCCTCCATGAGCAGCACACTCAGCTAACTGATCTGTATTAAGAACAAGCCCAGCCTGGTGCCATCCATTGATGCAAAGCTCAGCAGGTCACGGATGAAGGTTGTCACACAACAGCACGGCAGGAATAAGGCCTATGCTGGATTGTCACTCTCCCCAAGGTTTGCCCTGCAAAGACATCAGCAAACTCGAACCAGGTGCCAACGTCTGCTAAATTTGTCTTAAAGGATGTGGGAAATGACCAGCTAATCATAGTTCCATATATCTGGATCTGTGGGGAGGCCCTGGCACAGGTTGCCCGGGGAAGCGGTGGCTGCCCCAACCCTGGAAGTGTCCAAGGCCAAGTTGGACAGGGGTTGGAGCAAGCTGGGATAGTGGAAGGTGTCCCTGCCCATGGCAGGGGGTGGAATGAGATGAGTTTTAAGGTCCCTTCCAGCTCAAACCATTCTGTGGTTCTGTGATTTTTGGTATCTTTAAAGGAAAGGTCCCTTGGGTGGCGTTTAGGAGAACAGCCACAAATACCATGTGTGTTTGGGCACAGAAGTAAGAGAGGGAGAATATTCCAAGGTCACAGTGTTACCCCTGTAAAACAGGAGTGTGGATCACACTCCCAGACAGGCCCTGGCCATTCCTGGTCTTGTCCTCTTGCAGGAGTTGCCTGGTCCTGCCACCCTGACTGCTGCAAACACCGAGTGAGAAACCATGGTGAGGTGGTGATGCCCAGCATGCTCTGACCAGGAAGGAGGGTGGAAAGAGAGAAGTGGATGTGCTGCCTGCATGGTGGGACCCAGTGCTGTCAGGTTTCACCAGGGGGTTCAGATTTCTTGGTGCGTAATGAAGAGTGATGGGGTCTGCAGTCCAGGCTGAGTACTGAGGGCTGATTATTGGTGCACTCAAGCTGCCACAGGGATTTAAATCCCAGGTTTTGTTGCTCTGACTGAAAGTGCAAACATACCTTCTTGCCCCAGGCTGAAGCACAAATATTTGTTCCAAGTGCGGGATGTGACATTGACTGGCTCGGAGTCAGCTGGTGCCAGTGCTGCCACTGCAAGCAGGCCTGGAGTCCTGCTAGCAGAAGGCTGTGGCCCCTTGCTGGTCACCCCTGAGGGCACAAGGATGTGCATGGTGATACAGACAGGCAGCTTGCACACTGCCAGGAGCTGGGATTCCTGGATGCCCATAGTTTAAGTAAAACAGAGGGAGAAGATACATTGGAGAGAATCTAGGAAACATCCATCTGAAGAATTCTGTAGTGATGTTTCCTTCCAGATAGCTTTCCCAACCCTCCTGCTTTGCTGGGTTAACTCACAGTCAAGTTTCAATGAAGTCAACTGAGGAGTTGCCCTTGGCACTGGTGGGACCAGAGATCTGGCCTGGGAGCAGGCTGCCAGACCAAGGGAGCTGATCAGCCACTGCAGCCGGTGCCTCTCCCAGCACGTGTACATGCAGCAGGTCCCTCACCATTGCCTGAGCCTTGTTTTCTGGTCTGGGTGCTGATGAGGAGCTGAGGAGGGACTCGCTCCCTCCATCCGCAGCTACCTCCTGTTTCCATATGTGGCTGGTACAGGACAAACCAAACCCTTTTAGGTTTGTCATCAATTCTGGGTGACTTCACGAAGCCAAGCTCTGTTGTGCTGTCATGCTCTGGCTGGAAGTGGCTTTGAATGGGTGTTTAATGAAGATGTTAATTGATAGCACGTGGGGAGGAATTTGAGCTGCTCTGAGCTGTCTCTGAGCTCCTCAGATCCCAGAGCCATCATCCCCTTCAAAACAGAACAGAAGAAGAGTTATTACAAAACAAATCATGTTTGTATAGGCACTTAAAAAAAATAGTCCTCTCCAGCTCTGTTAAGCTCATATTACTGGCAGGGTGAGCTGGAGAGACCATGTGGGCCACTGAACGCCTTCAGCAAAATAAACCAGCATCGAAAGGAGAAACAAGGCACTGCTGTTCAGATCCTGTCCAGACTGCAGCAAGACACAGCACGACGCTCGGCAGCCGCAGGTCCCGCTCTACTTGGCCAGGTGCCCGCTCCTGGAAATGTCCACTCCCAGCGGAACAGAGACTTCTGCCTGCTGGGAGCCCGTGCCTTCCAGTTGAGAAGCCTCAGCCCCGGTGCTTTGGAGAGCTGGAAGCCGCTCAGTGCTCAGCTCCACGCATTCTGTCAGCCATGGCTGGTGCAGACTCCGCCCTGCTCTGCCCAGACGTGCGCTAAGGAGCTGGAGCTCCATCCTTCCGGACACGCATTTTCTTGTAGCTGATGGTGCGCAGCCGTCTCTGGCCACAGCTGGCAAGATGCTCTTCCCAACAGGGCTGGGGGCTGCCTGCTGGCCACCAACTATGACCTTGCTGCTTTTCTCCATGACTTTGTGTAGAAGGTACTCCTATTCCTCACCTGGGCCGAGCTACCTGCGCCCCAGTTAACCACCAGCATACTGCCAGGAGACTGCACAGCATGCAGTATCCTGAGACCTCTTCCCGTCCGACAAATTGGTTTGGAATTGGCTGGTGGACTGAGAAGTTATTAGGAACAGACACCCCCAGACAATGTGATTGCACAAGCTTCATTTCCTTAGAAAACCAGGCCAACAGTGCAGGAGTCTGTCAGTAAACATGTTGATTCCAGGGTCTTTTCGGTGCTGCTCGCAGGAAGAAGCACAGCACTGGAACCCAGCCCACACCTCCCAGCACCTCCCAGCACCTCCCGTCTCTTGGGGACGCCTGGACACGGCCCGTCTGTCGCAGCATCGGCAGCGTGGGAGCACAGGGTTGCACTGCCCGTGGCTCTTGGCAATTGCCAGCATCCCAAAGCTTTCCCAAGGCAGGCAGGATGGATGATGTGGGGCGAGCCACTGACCACTCCGTGGTACCCCATGTGCAGGGCAGGCACCAGCGGGGCTGGACCAGGCGCGTTAGACTCCACCATTGCCCAAAGGAGGGTGAGAGCAGAACATAGTGTTCATGTCCAGAGCCATCCATCCTCCACACCCAGAAAGTGCAGGAGGATGAGATCTCCCCATGGTGGATGCTCCCTACAGCCCGGTCTCTCTGGATTCCTGCTTGCCTTCCAGCTGGGATTCAGAGCTGGATCTTTGGGGCTCCCTCCCTTTCTTTCACCCAAACACTTATCCCTGTGTTTCCCAGCCCCTGGAGTTACAGCCTCCCTGAAGCCAGTCTGGAGGAAGATCTCTTGCAACACTGGAATGCTCTGCAGTCATTACCTCCCTCCCTAGAAATTTTTGGGGTCAGAGGACATAAGTCTCAGTAATCGTCCAACAACGTCAATGGAGCTCCGTTGATTTACACCAGCTGAGGATCAAACCCCTCCCTTTCCTCTCCCATATTTAAGATATTTTCCAGACTTCAGACATATACAGAGGAGGGAGTTGATGGCTCCTGGGTTGTTGAAGACGTTCCAGCTTTGGTCCTGGCCTGGAGTAACAGGAATAAGGTGACTACCCTGGCTCTGCCCCTGCATGGAAAAGCCACTCTCCTGCTGTGTGCTGGCGATTGAGCTGGCAGTCTGGCTGGAGCAGGCATTAGTGAGCCCGTACAGATGCTAAAGGTCTCTTCAGGCTGAGATGTGGCTCTGTCACCATTTCTCTCGTAGCCAGCACAAGCATGGCCATTGCTGCTCCGTAGGTTCATCGTTTCTGCAGCCACCACAAAATCCAGCCCACTAAACCTTCCATGATGCACCCTGGGGCTCACCACAGCCCTCCTGGAGCACGACATCACTGCCACGGGGCCACTGGAGTCACACCAACTCTGCTGAGCTCGGGATGCACCACCAGGGACCAGGAAACCCAGCCAGACTCGAGCACAGACCTGTCTAACTGCAAGGAAAAAACACCCATGAGCCTTGAGGCAGCATCAGTTTCGATATCAGTGAGAGTTTGGAACACTGAAAGTTCATTTTGAGCCCAGTGTTTTCGTCTGGGCAGCTGGGCCAGTCCTGAGGGGAAGCACCATTAATATTGCTGATAGCTGGATCCAATTTATAAGGCGCTCAGCAGAGACAATCATCAGGGAAGGAGACAAATAATCTTCAGGCAATTAAATTTAATTGTTCCATCTGAAGATTATTTATCTCCCTGCCTGATGAATGTCTCCTCGAAGTGTCTAATAAATTGGATCCAGCTATCACTGATAGTGGCTGCTTTTCCCTGGCAGCGGGGAAGGGTGTGGAGAGCAGAGCAGCTCTCAGCTCTGTGTGTTGCTTAAGATCTGTCACCTCAGAACATATTTTTAGCAGACTTGAAAGTGTCCACAGGCTTTATCAATACCCAGCTCTGGTGCAGAGAGCTTGGCAGTCCTGGGTTGGGGCATGCAAAGCTCCCAGACCAAAGTTCTGGGTGAAAGAGATCCTGTTCAGCTCTCATGTATTGGGCTGTAATGTGAGGCATCGGGGAAGGTTTGTAAGTATCTCTGTCTGTCTGTCTATCTCTGTTTCATTAGTTTTTGGTCTGGCTGTTTGTGGAGAGGCAGGAGGGAGAAGGGGAGGAAGCTGTGTCAAAGCAGGAGGGGGGTGAGAGCTGATGTGCCACAGCCCAGGAATTTGTAGAAGGGTTTACCACGGGATCATGGAGCATGGCATTGCTTCTGGAGACCCCCCTAGGCTACTCCATCCCTGCCTGGGAACACCTCAAGCCTGGAGCAGGTCAGTTTAGAGCTGGGACAAGGCCTGTTTCTTTTACGCCACTTCTCTTCCCATTGCCAACACCAAAGTTGCCTCTGAAGTCAGCCCTTCCTATGCCTTTACGTGTTTGTAACCCACACGGAAATGAGTCTGCACTGCTTGGAGGGCCCAGGACATACATCCAACAGCCCCAGGTGAATTAAAGCACAGAAAGGCTTGGAAAACAGGGCAGTCAGGAAATTGTACGAGGGAGGTGGAAGAGGCGTGGGTCAGGAGTGTGTGGTTCTCTCTCTCAAGAGACAAAGAGCAACTGTGGAGCAGGTTTGGCTCTGGATGGTCTGATTCCAGGAGATGGGATGAGTAATCTTTGTTCACAGTCATTAACTACCTGGACAGTGGATTACATCTGTGCTCATAGAAGCATAGAAGTGCTAAGATGGGAAAAGCCCTCTAAGATCAAGTCCAACTCTTAAGCCAGCACTGCAAAGTCACCACTAAACCATATCCTCATGTTCCCAGAGCTCCTTACAGACAGGTCACTTGAGCTGTGAATCCCTGTCCTGCCTGCCCACAGTCTGTTATCAGAGTGCATTGCAGGATGGGAATGGCAGTAAAACCTTGGGAGTCTGTGGGTGTTCTGAGAGACTGTGTGCCTTTCTAAAATCCGGTCTCTATTCACCATCCAAACGTTGAATACTTCAGTAGTATTTAATTAGCATACAATAACTGTCCCATTGAATTTGATGGAATACATAATTTTGGAATGCTATTTACAGTGCTAGTTTTCTTACAGAAATCCATGTGTCAGAGCTTTATCCATTATTATAGTCTTTAAAATAGGCAGATGTGCCTTTCATGGCCAACTGCATGTTTTATTAATGGGCTAAAACTATCAGATGCATTGTAAATCACGGAACGCAGCCACCAGGCTGCTGCTTCTCCAGAGTCCCAAGGCAAGGGAGATTGATTGCCTCGTATGGAGCCATGGGGCACATGCTCACTTCCCTGCTATCAGAGCAGGTTCTCCTCATCACTGCCAGTCCTCTCTGCCCTGCCATCACTGCCTCTCCTCCTGGCCACATCTGCTCCCCTTCACCGGCCCTGGAGGGCATGCAAACCCCCAGTTGGCACATGCAAACATTCGCATTTATATATAGATGATAAAATTAACACGGGTTGCTCTGCTTCTCCAATTCCCTCTTTTCCCTTCTCTGGTTTATCTTTCACCCGCCCCTCTCCTCTCCACTCCTCAAAGTCAAGAGAGCAGGACACCTGGGACCTCTCCCGCAGAGCCAAATTCCCCGAGTCTCTTTCTTATCAAAGTCCTAACACATTGCCCACGTTGCACACAACTGGGTCCTGTCTCTCTCAAGCCAACAGAGCAGCATCTCTCTTCATTAGAATATTCACTAACAACTCAAATGACCTCTTTTGGTGGGATTGGAAATACTGCATGGGTGATTGCTCCATTGGAAATAACCCGGAAAGGCGGGGGAGGGACATGCTGAAAGTGAAAGCCAGAGTCAGGCTAAAGGTTTTGTTGAAAGGTTTTTGGCAAAGTCACACTGGTCGCAGTCAGACCCGCCCAGGGACCCCCAGGCGTGTGGCAGGGCTAACGAGGGCCCATCCTCGGAGTGACAGGACTGTGCCCAAGGACATCCCAGCTGAGGGCTCCGTTCAGCATTGCCATCTTCCGGGCAGGGCTGGGTTTTGGCAGAAGCAGCCTCCTGCCCTCCACACGCTCCCTCGGGATGCTCCCGGCAGCCGTTCCCCATCAGCGGCTCTGCTGCTCTACACCGTGGAGCACCAGGGGAGCACCCACACCCTCCTCTGCAGACAAGCCTGGCACCGGGCTGTGACAGAAATACCCTTTTGCTGCTATCAGGGAGCACAGCCAGGGGCCAGGCTCACCAAAGCATTGAGCTGCAGCATGACACATCTAGCCCTTGGCATGATGCTGTCTATGATGACATTTTATCTGGATGAGGAATGAGTCCACAGTCTTCAAGAGCTTTTCCTGAATTAGGCTTGGAGACCCCCACCCTGCCCAGGAAGGTGATCTCCATGGCTGGCTTCGGAGAGGTGTGAGGACCAGCCTTTTTCTCCCACCTGCTGCTTTCCCAAAGCATCAATGGGTAGGAAAAGGGATGGGAGAAGGTCAGGAGGAGGTTGGAAAGCACTCAAAGATTTGGGAGCAGCAGGACCATGGGCAGTGGGAGCCATGGCGGGTGCAGACAAGGAAGACAGCAGGGACGAGGAAGCACAGGGTTGTGCATGACCATCTCTGCTCTGTGCATCTGTAATGATAGCACTGGACGTGAGCACAATGCTAAAATCCTGGATCTGTGCGTAATACACCACTGGGGACAGATGTCCTCCCTTGTTTTGTACACTGTAAGTGCAATATCGGTCCCAAACCCAAATGATTCCCCCCATCCAGCATTGTCCCCCCTCCCATCAGCTGCAAATGGCACAGATGGCTGGAAAAATAGAATAGCTATTTTTAAAAAAACAACAAAAAAACCAACCCACCCCAACCCTGTTATTTCTGCATTTTTTCTGCATGAGGACACTTCCTTCCTTCCAGGAGAAATCAATCCAGTACCAAAGCGTTAACTGCTTCCCAGCCGTCTCCTCCAAACTAGATAAAGTTGTGCTGCTCCCTGGCAAACATGGCACCTTGCCATAATCCCAGGCTGCCCCCTGGCTCCTGAATCACCCCTTGTTTCCTGGGAAGAGGTATGGAGGGCGCTGGTGTCACAGCCAAAGTCATGGGGAGCCTTCAGGAGGGCCGTGCGGGTGGCTGGAGATGCTGGATGGAGAAGGCTGCAGGCGTCCACCAGAGCAGGAGAGGTTGAGGGAGCACAGCCCGGCTGTCTGAGCAGTTGGCTCCCCAGCGGAACAGGAGCAGGACGAGTCCTTGGCAGGAAGAGCCTAAGAGCAGCTCAGAGGGACTGGAGGGGCTTGCCAGCAGAGCAGGTCCTCGTGGGACCTCGTGGTGCGCTGGCAGAACAAACATCCAGCAGTGCCAGGGGCAGGCTGAGCATCACCTGCTCCGGCCTGGGGGCTCCTCACATGGCCTCCTACCCACTCAGCAGGTCCTGAGACAGACTTTGGGGCCTCTTGTTGGATGTGTTTAAGAGCTCGAGCAGGCACGTGGGGTGCAGAGCTAGCTTGGATGCTCTGGAGAGCCTCCCAGTGCTTGTTGATGCAAATCCACAGGCAAGGGCTGTGTTGCTCACTGGGATCAAGCTTCTGTTGAGGGTTAGAGTCCCTCTGGCCATGCCTCAAGAAATTTCAAGCCTCTGTTAGAGGTTCAGTCTGCCACATGGAGAAGAGCCCCTGACAAAGATCCCTTGCCTTGGAGAACATGTCTTCACATGTGGAGGAAGCCCAGGGGCCCAGACCTGGGCTGGCTTTTCTGCAGGATCTGCACCCCTGGTGTTGTGGTTTAACCACAGCCAAGATCAGGACACCTGGGCAGTGCCAGGAGCTGCACAGGAGGGAGAAGAGAATGTGAGACCATGGGTAAGCAGGGCCAAGGGGCAGTCAGAGGAACTGGCCACCCAGGGGCAGAGGAATGCAGCAGGATGTGTGGGCAATGCCAGCAGTGCCTTGCTGAGGGGTCTCCTGCACAGGGAGGAGCAGAGAGGTACAGGCAAAGGTCCATCACAACACAAAACACATCCAACCTCCATTCCAGACTTCTCCATTTGAAGAGCAGTGTGAAAACATAGCTTTCCCTCAGGCTTTGAGGAGCCAGCTTATGATTTAGGGGAGAAGAACAGATCCCCTTTTTATCCTGGAGCTGTGGGGAAGTGGAGAGAGATTCTCAGTGTTTGGGTCCCCCTTGGATTGCCCATGGTGGGGATGGGGTCCCTCAACATCTGGATAACAAGTGACTTGCTGCCATGGGACTCTGGAGGTGATGCTGCTTGTGGAGCAGAAGCTCTGTGACCCCAAGCCCAAGTGTTGCCGCTCTGTGCTCTGAGGTGTCTGGTGGTGACAGCCTGGGTGCAAGAGCTGGGCTGGCCCTGCTGTGCAGGGCACATGCTCCTTACAAATGTCTCCTGACACTGTGTCACAGGAAACTCCAGAAAAAGCACCAAATACTCAGATTTTGCTGGTGGAAGAGCATTTGGCAAAGGGCTGCTGCCTGCAGAGCTCCTCAGGCCCTGCCTGCATGTAGGAACTCCATGATGGCAGAGATCCAGTTGGGAGGAAACCCCCACTGAGCTTCCCCTGGTGCCCAGAGGGAGCCAAGGGATGTGCAGGGGCAGATCAGGGCAGAAGGGTGGTAGTGGGGAGTGCTGCAGGACCCTCCAATGTGGCCACCCATCTGGGCCCTGTGCATCTCTCTTGGTGAGAGCCCTGTGCAAGGAGAGCTACCTTACTGGGATCCCCCATCCAAGGAGAGCTCCCTCAGCAGGACCCTGTCCTGTGCCTCCTCAGCTGCCCCTGGGACACTGCCTTGGCCAAAGCGATAGTACCTCTGGCAAGCTGTCCCCTTGGAAGTCTGTGGGAAATGGGAGAGGACAGGGAACTTGGGAGGAGCAGCCTGGGTGTGGGGATGAGTGGGGATCAGGAAGGATCAAGGCAGGCAGAAGGGATGGGGAGGCTGAAGGAGCAGAGGCAGCAGGGGCTGTGTGATCAGAGCTGAGGGAGGCTCTGGACCATGGGACAGAGCTGAGGGGTCGTGAGCTGGAGCTGCTGGAGGGCTGGGGGGGCTGGGGGGGACAGAGCGAGGTGCACTCGGGGGCTTTGTGTGCACAGCCTGCACAACAGCTGCTGACAGTATGGTTGGCTCCAAAGCTGGTGTTGACAGTCCTTCACTTTTATGGGAACTAAATTTACCCAGACACACGCAAAATCAAAAAAAAAAAAAAAAAAAAANAAAAAAAAAAAAAAAAAAAAAAAGAGAATAAAAAGATGGAGGGGTTGGAATTAAAATAAATTGCAGCAGTGCCAGCATCTGCTTCTTTGTGGCGCAGTCTGGGTTACGGAGAGGGGAGGAGAAGTCCCCAAAAGGGAGTAGCACTGCTGTTTACTGCAGCCCAAAAACATCCCTGGTTTGTGAGCTGAGTGTGTTTTCACCGTGTTGCCTCAGGAATGTTTGACATCCAAGATGCCAAAGAAATGTACCCGCTGCTTGAAAAATGAAAGCCCAGGGGTTCTCCATCAGTGGGTTGGTGGCCATGTTTGCCAGTGTACAGGGGCAATAATGCTCTGCTTTGTTATGAGAGAGGAGCTCTACCAGGAGCAGAGAGGCTCCAACAACAAAAGGATGTGATGGTGCTTGAAGCTTTTACCTCCTTCCTTTTCAGAGGCCCTAGAACTTTTGCTTAAATATTTGGTTAATTTTTGTTTTCTCTTCCCTCCCATCCCCTCAGGCCAGTGGTGTGCCTGGTGGTGTTGGTGTTTTCCTTTGGTTGGTTTGGTTCTCATATCTGATGTGTCGTCTCCTCCAAGTGTGAGGCAGCAGACCTGACACACACAAGATGGGACCATCAGCTGTGAAGAATTCCAGGTCGAGCTTCCAAGGGGGTTCCTTTAAAGGCAGAGATGCTCTGGAAGATGCTCTACCATTGTAAAACATGCTGTGCTTAGCGCCATGTGGGCACATCTGCCAACACTGTGAGTGCAGAGAGCAAGAGCAGCGTCCCCTGGGTCTGCACACGCGTACCTCCATCAGCAGAGGTGGCAGTGTGGGCATTCCCTGCCTGCTGTGCAGGCAGGCTGTGAGCATCCCCAAACGTGTGTTCCCAAGGCAAGCGGAGCCCAGCTGGTACCAAGGTATATCCTCTGTCCAGAGTGCTTTGGAAGAGCAGGGATGCTGGCAGGTCAGGGTGGGTCTGGTGCCAGCTTGGCACGGGGGATGTGGAGGCAGCTGAGAGAGGGTCCTGGAGTGAGCATCGGCCTCCTCACTGCGGGAGCTGCTGCAGCATCGCCCAGCTCCTGAGGGGCTGCAAGTGCCTCTCTGCAACAACACAGGCCAGACCAGGACTCCATTCAGGAGATGAAAAACATCCTTATTTTTAAATATTGCCTCCACTTTCATGGGCGTTTAGCACTGCAAACCAACCTTGCAGCCCCGGTTTGCAGAGAGGCTCTTGTCAGCAGGCTTTGTCTGCCAGCCCCTGGCAGCTGCCGGCACACGCTGTTCCTGGGCTGTTTGATTAAACCGGTGCCCAAACACAGGAGCAGAGGAGAAGGTTTTGATGGCTTCGCATGTGGTGGAGTGGAAGAAAACCAGCACAAGCGGGCACAGTTTTCCAAAGTTCAGGAGAACGCTATTTTTAGTCGCCTGCTGTCTGATTCTTCCAGATGACAAGGGAGCCACTCTCTCTAAAAATTGAATTCTTCTTGGGTGTTTTTGGTTTGATTCCTAACTTTTTAATTAAAAAGAAGATGCTGAAAACAATTACTCACTTTTTAAAAATTGGAGCCAACAGTTTCTTTTGCTTTGTTTAGCTGTGATGTGACCAAGGCCAGAAGTTATGCTCTGGGCAGAGGCTGGAAACCAGGGTGGCTGGCACTGATGTGGCATTTAGTGGGTGTGTAAAATGAGTGAAAATTATACCAATCAGTGAGTTATTCTCTGAGGAGTAAATGCAGACTCTGAAGTCAATAGGAAATGCTCCCCCTACCACCAGCACTGGACTGGGCTGGGGACACCGCTCCCAATGCATGAGAGCTTGTCCAGCCTGCAGTCACTGCTCCTGCTTGCTCCATGTGCTCATCTTGCAGGCATGAGCAGCTCCTCACTGCTTTCTGCCCAGCCTTCCCAGGCAGCACAGCTCGTCTCACTGCTTTGTGGCACTGAGAGGTGTGGCCTGGACTGTCCCATGGGGGTTGCATGTGTTTTACCTCTTGCAGCAGCCAGCTGGAAGGATCCTGGTGACTCCAGTAATGCCACCAGTGCAGCAATATTGGCTGAAGTGAGAGCAGGACAGACGTGGTATACAGTGATGTGTGCTCCATGTTCCTTTTGTGGATGGGAAGCACTGCTCTGCACAGCCAAGGAGAAAATCTGATGGCAAATCCAGTCACTGATATACATAGTCCTTGGCATTTTAATATTCCCATATGCTTCACAAGCTGCTGAAGGCTGATCACACACCAGGCTCAGTTATGGCAGTGGTCAGCACATGCAGCGTCCATACTCGTCCTTTCCCACCAAATCCCCACATCCTGGAGTCATTTGATGCTCTTTTGAGGAAAGGCTGAGGGACCTGGGGTTGTTCAAGGAGACGCAGCTCAGAGGGAATGTCTGTCAGTGCCTGGAGGGAGAGGTCAGAGCATGGACCGGGCTCTGCTCAGTGGGGTCCAGCAAGTGGGACAAGAGGCAAAGGCAGAATCTGATGGGCAGGAAGTTCCACCTGAACATAAGAACTTCTTTCCTCTGCAGTGACTGAGCACTGGAACACAGACCAGAGAGGGTGTGGAGTCTCCCTCATTAGAGATATTCAAAACCCACCTGGACACAATCCTGTGCCATGTGCCCTGGGATGACCCTGCTGGAGCAGGGAGGTAGGACTAGATGATACACTGTGATCCCTTCCAACCTGAACCATTCTGTGATCCTGAGATTCTGTGATGAAACAACCATTTCTGTTTTCACTGGATAATTTCCCAGGCCTACCAGTCGTGGAGAAAACTGGTCCATCAGGAAAGAAATGCACAGAACCCAAATGTGTTTAATCACCGCAATTGGAGCCCTGTTTCTGGGTGGCCAATTGAATCCCAGACACTGCCAGTAGCACCATTGTCTGCAACCCAGAGCCACTCTTCAAAATCCAGTGTGGCTGGCGTGGTTAAGGTGAGGGTCCATGAACAACCCCCTGGCCACGGAAAGGCCGGTTTGGCTTTCGCAGCCCCTGGCAAAGAAGCTTCACTGCATGAGCTAGAGGAGAGGTGGAGAGCTCACATGTGAACCGGGCTGTGGTGGGTGTACGGAACTCCAGCCTCCATCCCCTTTGCATCCCGGGAGCACAGCGGATGTCAGGGGCTCCAGTGTCCTGTCCGGCCACCACGGGCATCCACGCACCGGCCGTGCCTCCCCGGCCCCGTTCGCACCCGGCCGTGGCCCGAGCGCTGGGAGGTTCGGGCAGCCCGGAGGCACAGGCACGCTCCTTCGCGGGACTTCAAAGCGGGCTCCTTTGTGTGTGTGCGTGTTTGTTCCCCTCCCCTCAGTGCGGCTGCTCTGATCGATGTGACATCACCTAGAGACGACGCGGGGGGACCAGACCCCGCCATTGTCCCCGGGCTGGGAGGCGATGTCCGTCTCCTAGGAGGTGGGAGCTGGGGATCGCAGGCATGCTTTCATCTCCCTGACCTGCCCCGCTGGCGAGAGGGCTCTTCCCAAGGCACCGGCCTGGGGAGAGGCGTCCCCACTGCACAGCAGAAGGGACACGAGTGAGAGACAGACAGGCTCACAATGTTTAAAGACATCATTAAACGCCCCCGCCCTGGAAGCCCGCACTTGCCAGCTATACCCATCTGTTGCTTTTCATTAAAGAGAGCCCGATCCTTTCGAAGAGAGGTGGGGGGGTGGGTTGTGCTCGGTTCCCCCTCAGCACCCTCCATCACTGCACCCATGGAGAAGGAGGGCACGAGCAGCCCGCAGCCCTCTGCTTGCTGGGAGCTGCTGGGCTGGGGCTGGGAGCCATTCCAGGAACTCAGGGACAGAGACATGGGAGCCTCCGAGTTATCCAAGGGAGGCAGGGAGGAGATGGCCATCCTGCTTGGAGTCCACAGACAGCACACTGGCACCTTCCCAGGCTGGGAGAGGGAAGGCATCCCGAGGCTGGATGGCAGAGGAGGAGGTCTCCACCTGAAAGGGGTTGGGGGGAAGGCTGAGGAACCTGTTTCTGCAAAGGCTAAAAATGTGTAGCTGATCTTCTTTTAGCTTTTTTCAGTGGATCTGTGGCCCACCTCAGGCAGGTGCCAGGGACCCCTGGCTTTCTTGTGCTGTAGCAAGAGCAGAGGTAACATCAAGAGGCAGATCCACACACAGCCTGGACCCCTTTCATGCTTGCCATGGAGGAAACCCCCCAAATCACCTTCCACTTGCAGCGAGGCAGGCAGAGGGATGGGACTGGGAAGAGAAGAGGACCTCCAGAAGCTGGCTGGAAGGGAGGAGAAAACACTGCCTGCTCCCCGGGCAGGATGAGAGGACACAGGCATGATGCCTCCACATTGGCAAGGCACCATGACCCAGGCAAAGTGGCTTTTTAATGTCTGGTCCTTTCCTTGGCTGCCCACCACCGACGACTCTCTGGGAGCAGCTGACCAGCATGGCTGGTCTGCCCCATAATCCCCAGCTGAAAGCAGAGACATCAACGCCCCATGCAGAACCTGGATTTCCCCCGGAAGGTGCTGGGGCAGGGTCCACCCCCCTGAGAGCAGTGGCACCAACCAGTCCTGATTTTGTGCAAAGAGAGTGAGGGGGTGATGGAACTGGGCTTCCTGGTGGCCCTGCAGGCTCCCACCCAGGTGCAGCTGGCAGCAGGCTCCCTGCTGAAGACAGGCAGGCATACTCCATCCACCAGCAGCAGCTGAGCAGGCAGGAATGCCCCTACAATACCACAGCACTCTTGTCTGTGCTCTGCCACCCTGAAGAGAATGACAACCCTTCAGGAAAATCAGGGATCCCCTCCATGTTTGACCCTGGGGCTCTGCACAGCACATCCCTGGCCAGAGTGGGAGATGCCCTCTTCCCACCCTGTCTGATACAAATGTGGAAGGTGTCTCCAGGAGAACATTTGTCACCCAGGTTAGAGCCAGGCACAAGTGACTGGTGTTGTCTGCGTTCAGAAGATGCTGGGTGTTGAAGGGGCCCCACTCAGAGGGCAGACCCAAACAACCCCCTCACACCCACCAAGGCCCTGCTGGCTGCAGGGCTGTGCTGTGCATGCACAGTGGGGGCAGAGCACACACAGTGTCTCAGGACAATGTCCCCATCCACCCAAAGCAAGGAACAATACAGGAGGGCTGGGATATGGTCTGGGCTAGAGCCCAGGATGCTGTTGTTCAGATGAATGCATGTGAGGGAATGGATGAAAAGGTGAAATGGACAGTGGTTTGAAATCACAAATGCAAAGGGATTCCTGTTCATGCCATGATTATCTGAGACCATCCTTAAAGACCTGCTACCACTGCTGGTACCTTCCCCATTTCCCCCACTTCACTTGCTACAGCATCTTCACTGGGGGCAGGAAAATGGGGTCTGGCTTTGGCAGTCTTCAAGTCAAAGCTCCCCTTGATACTAACCCATGAACAGATGATGGGCTTAATGACAATAAGCTCAACATAATGATGAGCTTAATGACAATGACTGAGGCCATCTCCTGTGGGCACCATGGCTGAGCTGAGGACACCACTGCACTCTCCCACACCATGGTGTCTCTCAGAAGTTTGTGCCAAGGACTGGCAGCTGCTGAAAGCAGGTGTGTGCAAGGCATGGCAGGGCTGTTCAGGCTCACACCAGAAGTAGGAAGCCAGAAATTTTCCTGTGTCATCCAAAGGGGATATCTAGCAAGGCTTGCCATGTGGACAAGCATCCCAGGGAGGGCTCCATAAAATGTACCCATTTTGCAGTGACTTGGATCAGAATGGTTTTTCTCCATCTTGCTGAAGCAGTTTGCCTGCAGAACCATGCAGGAAGAAGGTCCAGGAGCAGGAGGGGCAAACTCTGGCCAAGTACCCACCTCCTCAGTGCTCCCTGGCCATGAGGCCCCACAGCCAGTGGGTCGCAGCACCATGGTCTGCCTGACATGTGATAGTGGAAACAGTGGTGGGATGTCCACCCTGAGCAGTTCCAGGCAGAGGCTGGACACCTCCCATTTGCACAGTGCTGGAAAGACCTTGGTATCTGCCACTCATCACCTCTTGGAGGCACTGGGCATCCCTGCCTGGCAGGAGGAAAGATATTGGGAAGACAAATTGCTCAGAGACTGGGCTTGCATCACTCTTCATCTCTGCAGAGGATGTCCAGAACTGGAGTACTGGGGAGTTCCAGGAGGGAAAGGGTCTCTTGCACGACCCAGGGATGGCAGGTCTGGAGAGTTCCAGCAAGGTCCCAAACTATGACAGAGTGTGCATCTCAGCTCTGGGATGAGGCAAACAGGGAGCTTCCTCTGGAGGGGCAGGGAAGCTCTCTGTGATCAGGAACAGGACCCCAGGGAACAGCTGGAGCTGTGCCAGGGGAGGGTCAGGCTGGAGATCAGGAAACGATTCTTCCCCCAGAGGGTGGGGGGCCCCTGACCAGGTTCCCCCGGGAATGGGCCCGGCCCCAAGGCTGCCAGAGCTCCAGGAGCATTTCTACAACGCTCCCAGGCACAGGGTGGGATTGTTGCGGCGTCTGTGCAGGGCCTGGAGCTGGACGGGGTGATCCCTGTGGGTCCCTTCCACCTCAGGATATTCTGTGATTCTGTGTTTTTTGTCTGGATCCGTCCTTGGCAATCCAACTCTGGCATGTCACGCTGCCTGGGACACACCGGCCTGGCAATGAGGCCCAAAATGCTTCTCTTTTGCCTCCTCTGCCTGCACAGCCGTGGTGCCCAGTGCTGGAGGAGGACAGGGAGGCAGTAGCTGAATTGCTCCCCTGGCCAATCTCTCCCATCAGTGCCTGCTGCCTCAACAAGCCCAGGTTGCCCCATGGAAAGCAGGACATGGGCTGGGGGATCTCTGATCTTCCACCCCAGGACTGCCTTCCCAGACCACCCCAAAATACTCACACTTCGCACCCACATGGCAAGCTGGGGCTGCTCCTCCACCCGCCAGCCTGTGAGGGGCTGGCCCAACCCCAGCTGAGCTTGCGCCGCCCTGAGGCATTTTGCACCTCTCCACACCCAGCCAGACCCCGGGGTGCAGTGGGATCCCCGCACAGGAGACCTGGGAGCTCTTGCAGCACAGCAGTCCTGCATTTGCAGGCCGAGCAAAGTCAATCAGTGTTATTTGCTGTTGGGATTAACTGGTAGGGAAAGCTGATCTTGGAAAGGACTGGACTTAATTATCAGCCCATCGTTAGCTAGCAAGCTATCTCGTCAGCTGGGAAGCACTGAGCTGCTGCCATCGGGCACTTCTAACGAGGTGGGCTGGAGTTTACCCGGAAGATTCACAGATTCTGATGGGCAGTGCAATTCTCCATGGCGTGAGGGAATTGAGCAATTGCTGTTAGGTGATCTGGCAAGGAAAAAAGAGAGGGCACCTGAACATGGCTCTGGAGAGGTTGCTTCACATGCAGAGTGGAGAAGGAGGGGATCCAGGCTTAACATGCATTGTCCAGGGAAGGGAACGGAGCTGGGGAAGGGGCTGGAGCAGCAGGAGCAGCTGAGGGAGCGGGGGGGGCTCAGCCTGGAGAAAAGGAGGCTCAGGGGGGACCTTCTGGCTCTGCACAACTCCCTGACAGGAGGGGGCAGCCAGGTGGGGCTGGGGCTCTGCTCCCAGGGAACAAGAGGTGGGACAGGAGAAAACGGCCTCAACTTGTGCCAGGGGAGATTTAGGTTGGATATTGGGGAAAATTTCTTCATGGAAAGGGTGGTCAGATACTGGCACAGACTGCCCAGGGCAATGGTGGAGTCCCCATCCCTGAAGGGATTTAAAAGCTGTGTGGATGTGGTGTTTGGGGACGGGGGTCAGTGGTGGCCTCAGCAGTGCTGGGAAATGGTTGGACTCAATGATCCCAGAGGGCTTTTCCAACCCTAACAATTCTATGACTCCATGATTTATAGTCAGAGCACGCTTAGATGAACATCTCAAATCCTGAAAAGTGTGGGCTGTGTGAACACTGTTTCACACTGGTGGCCTCAGCTGGCACACTGGGACATGGACTAGCAGCGAGCCCAGGTGACTTGTCACCTTCTGAAGGCCTGGCCAGAGAGTCTCAGAAGCTTTGAACCATTGCCCTGGGATCTGCTGCTGCCCTTCTGCCTGCCTCCCCAACTCTGCTCCGTGCTGACATGCACAGGAAGAGGTCTGCTCCCAGATATGTGTGGAATGCTGCAGAGCATCCCTCTGTGTGCTGGACCACTGAGCTCAGTGCTGGGCTCACTGGGCACAGCAATTTTCCATGAGTCACTTGGAGAAAGGAAGCATTTTTTTATGTCCATCCCAGAAGGAAATAAGGTGTGGGAAGCCTTCCTTCGGTGATAGGAACATCAGAGCCTCAGTGAGATGTCTTAGGGTCGGACCCTGCTGGAAAAGGCATAGGGGAAATCTGTCAGTCTGATTTACCATGGCAGCAGCAAGGAACAGCCTCTGAAAATACAACCTGGAGCAGGGCAAGCATGAGTCTGACAGGCCTGGGTGAGTATGTCTGGGTCAGCATGAGCAGGGCCAGGATTCTGTAGGTCACTGGGCTCCAGAGCAGCAGCAGGTGATGCAAAATGGTCCTGTGGGACTGTGGGCTCTTCCTACGCAGCCAGCAATCTTCCGTGGTGTCCCACACCTGGGCAACTGCCATGGCTGGTGATCGTATGTTGCAAAGATGCCAAAATAATGTTTATCCTCATGAGTTTGTCCAGACTGATAGGTGCTTATGGCTGCTGTGAGAAAATTACTGGGAATTACTGATTTATGGGGATTTGCTTTTCTCTTTTTCAAACCAAAAGAACATAAGTGAGACTCAGGTTCTGTGGAGCACCTGAGCACCCTGGAACTCTGACACGTCCCTCTGAGCCAGCAGGGTTTCTCAACATTTGTGGGACACAGGGACATGTGCTGTGCTGTGCTGTGCTATGTCATTCCCCTCATTCTGTGCAATGGGAGGAGGTTGGCGGGCAGGGATTGGGAAAAATCCCTTGCTTTGCTTGGCTTGAAGAAGAAGCCCTTGTAGCGAGGGAAATAGGGGCAGTGGAATGACTGTTTGGGTAGAGAGGGCGGCACACAGGTCAAGGAGCTGATGTCAAGGCACTGGGGGCTGTGGGAGCCTCCCCTCAGATGGAGGGGGAGACTGGTGGCCAGTGGCACTGCAGAGTCCAGGAGACTGTGCTGGCAGAACATGAGCTGCTGCCCTATGAGGTGATGATCCCTCTCCTCTCCTCTCCTC
>WBMZ01010970.1:0-57217 GCA_013400975.1 Atrichornis clamosus | reverse complement strand
ATCCCCACAACCCAGGACATAAGAAAACAGTAAACCAGAATACACCAACTATGTACTATTGTATGACTTTCATTGCCTCATTTGGCAGTACTTAAAGTTGCTTTTAAGGTTGCCACCAGTAAGATGAAATAAACCTGACAAAATATGACAAATCACGTGGTTCTTTTTATTGTGATGAAGGCAGTTACATCCTCCTTTTTACACAGATTTTTCCCCCTTTTTCATTTTCTGAAGTGCACCTCAAGTATTTAGATAGCTGAAGTTTCTGCTTTTTCATGTGGATTTTAGAATTTTCCATGACCTCTGTAAGAGATATAAGACAGAAATCATTGTTTTGTATAACCACTATGGGAATATAGTACACAGAGTATATAGACTACAATATCACAAAGATCAGAACATCCCTGCTTCATTCTGGCTGTAAGCAACAAGGTAACATGCATTGTAGTAATTTTTTCTCAATTTACCATATATCAAGCAATGGTGTGATCTCCAAATGGATCATTAACACGAAATACATTTCTATGTATCTGGCAGATGATTGTTTTTAGCTAGCTGGAAGATAATAGCTAGTGGCCTTTTCCTCCATTATTTGATGCACTGACAGATTTGTCTGTATACTTTAGTTTCAATCTGTCCTAGAAAAAATGCTCCAAACCCAAGGCAGATCAGTTGCTAATGTCTCACTCATTCTCTTTCCCTCTTCTCAGTTACAAAAGGACTACTATTATTCTCCACAGAACAACCACATGTGTGTTTGATTAACAGCTGAATTTTGGCAGGATTTTTCCATAATTGTTTCATCCTGCTTCACTTGATGACTTGCAGTTGCAGAATCAGCTCATTGCCCTTGTAGCTGGAGAGGAACTGGGAATGCTGACAAACAGCATCTCTGGTGGCTGAGTCTGAGCTGCTCAGGTCCACAAAAAGGCAGGGGTGTGTGGTGGTGACACGAGAGTTACTACGCAGGGGACAGAGGCCCTCACCTGCTGACCAGACTTTTCATCTGGAGAGATTTGCTTCTTGCTGGGGTCTTGCATTCATGACCTCCTGAGAGGCAACCAATGCCTAATCCAGCCTAGTAATCTCTACTGTTCTTCCACATAGGCACCAATGATACAGGCAGGGGTGACACTGAATTGCCACATTTGTGTGCAGGGCTCTGTGGGTGGTGTTCAACAGCATTCACACAGTATTTGATTCCTGCCAGTGAGGAGAAAGGACATTAGGGGGACTCAGCAGACTTTATGGGTCAACAATAATTTGCATAGCTGGTGTTTGAGTAGGCTCCAGGTTCTACAACCATGGGACTCTCTTAAAGGATCAACAGCTTCTTGCAAGAGACTGGACCCACCCTGGTCCAGTTAAGTGGGGCATCTTTCCCAACAGGCTGAACAAACTACTGAAGAGAGCTTCCTCAAAAATCAAGTGGGGAAGTTTTGGGAGGGGTAGGCAAACTAAAATCTTAGGATGATGGGGACAAAGGGGACACAGTGATCAACTGTAACCATACATCAGGGCACTCCAGACACAGGACTCATGCCACCAGGTTTCACTTATGTCACTGATATCAAATCTCTGGGACTGGGCCAAAGCTTTCAGCTCCATTTGTTTGTTCCTCCTGCTACCTGCATTGGTGTAGAAACATTTCAGGTGTGATATGTTGTAGCCAACACCTCATGAAGCAGGTGATAAATGATAAATAGGAAAACTCCTGTGGATTTTGTTTATGGTTTCACAAGAGCAGTAACTGCTTGCAAAGTCATGGAGGGAGGTCCTCCTTCATAACTAGTTCTATGGCCTGTGAGAGGTATTATATCACATATACGGGAGAGTCACATGCATATCTTTTTCTGTATGATCAAAGACATGATAAAAATTATAAAAGTCAAGATCTTAACTGCAGTCTCTGAACTACTGTATTCTGGAGTATTCTCTTTCTGCTGTTTAATTTTCCCCATTTGGTATAAAACAGGATTGTAGCAGATATAATTTCAGTGCTCTGGTCACCATGCTGCAGAGTTATTGTCTCTCTCTTTTTAATTTTGCTCTAGTATATACTCACATTATTAATATATTCATTTGCTTTTATTAAAACTGCTCAGAAATAAAGTAGAAAAAGGTTACATAGAAATGATTATAGTAAAGAAGAATATTATCTTTAATGAAAACCTTTTTTTTAAAAATACATTCAATTTAGTCTCTCCTCTTTGGTCATTTTATGCAATATAAATCAGATTTTTGGTGACTGTGAATTTATCCTACAAGGTAGAAGTGGACATTGGCCTATTCCTCCAGTTTAAAAGGTAAAAATGTAAGTTCTATTACTGATTTTTAAAAACAATCTCAGTGTCAGAAATCTCAAAAATAGCCATTATATATATTTTTGTATTTAGTTGAAGTTTCTAGATTTTGTCTCCTTTATTCTACTTAGGTGTCTTAGTACAGTATAGGTGTAATGATTCCTTCCTAGCTAGGTCTTTTGATTCAATTTCATGTTTACACACTGATTCATGGCTTGATCAAGCACACCTTTTCTTTTGATACTTTGTCTTCACAGACATGCCTCATTTTTTGATATTTCTTTTGTCTGTATTTGAGACATATCCAGCATAGCCCTTAGTGGATTTTTAGTGGATTTATATCTCCCCATTTATCAGATCTGAAAAGCATCAGTTCCAGTAGAACATGATGTCCTTCATAGGAAGCTGTCCTATACTCAACTCCTGTCTTTACTTTCAAGTACATCTTTGCAAAAGTCCTTTTCCCAAATTTCTCAGCACTAGCTACTTCAATCCAATACATCATCCGAGTCTGTTGTACATCTGCTCTTAGAAGTTGTATAGCATGATCAAAACAGAGATTTGAAATAGCTGCCAGGCCTTTCATCTAGTTCTTAACTCACAGAAGTGTGAAGTCTTTGTCCACTCCTTATAGTAGCTGAATAAAAATGTTCCTCATAGTGTTGTTTCACATGATCATCTGCTCAAGGCAAAACTGTGTTGTACAGAAGTGACAAAGCAAATAAGGCTGTGAACAAAATAAATACAACCCATCCCAAATCCAGCTGTTCTCAATAGTCCTTGAATGTTCTTCCTTTAAAAAAAAAAATACCAAAAGAAACAAAAATTCTTGCCACAGCTAAAGGACTTTAAAAAATTTCAGCACCTACTAGTGCTAACATTTTGTCAACTGCCAGAAGATTGCACAGCTACTGTACTAGCAATTTTATTTTATTTTTTTTTTTTTACAGTGGAATGAAAGTTTCTGGAACGTTATATGCAAGTGACCTTCATAGTTTGCCTTCTTCACTGAAGTAAAGTAAGATTGATGTTAGCTCTCTCTTGTAACCAATGACAAAATAATCCAAATGAAAAGGAGTAGCTGCTTTATTGCCTTATAGACACTATAGGTTTTTTCAAAAATGTCATTAGCCTTTTAAATAAACAGACATAGAATTTGTTTGAAATGCACATTCAAAATTTGTTAGCATAAAATATTAAATAAAGTTTCTTTGGCATCTTGAATTCTGGGAAGTGGAATTGAAGAAGATAAAAAATCATCATATGCTATTTGCTTTGTGACAATAATTCTTCAGTTCATGACTACAAAACTGGCACTGTATTCAGAAAGCACTTCAGCTTCAATCAGTCAATATAAAATTCTCTTATACCTAAAGACTACTTTCAGGCAAAATGTTGGCCGTTGAGCGTCTTTAGGGCAGATTGCATGGAGCCTGGATAATAAAAATTTGTATGTCAGAAAATTTAAAAAATACATATTTCATAATTTACAATATGAGAATGAGAATTCTAGAATTCTTATTCCAAAGCTGTATCTTCCTCTTCCAATGTGATGCTAATATTATCTGTAAGATTTTCAACTTTTATAGATAATTGATGCATTTAATTTATTGCACAGATTCTCTTTTTATTATGTATCTCTTTATTGCACACATTCTCTTTTTAGCACTTATAACAATTTGGTGCAGTTGTGATCAATTAAACATCTCTTTAGTCTGTTTGTTTTTGAAAATGCGATGTTCTGAGTCATTGAATGAAAGGCCAGTGAAGAAAACCAGAAATTTCCATTTGGCTTCATCACCATCTTTCTTTATCAAGGTACAGTATAGTACCTATAAATTCACAAACTTCATAGAAAATGGTGCAGGTGGTGGAACTAAATGTTAGGTAGCCTATGACACGCCTACCAAAAATAGACACTTAACAAGCCATTCTACAAAGTGACTAAAGGAATCTGAAAAGAGAAGCATGTAAATAAAGTTCCAGCCATGTGTTTTAAGTACCAAATATACAACAAATACTTAATGGAAAATTCCTTTAACACCTCCACCTCTGATAAAAAACAAAAAAGACGATGAATTTAGACACAGCCAAATAATTTAAGTGCTTTTTATAGAAGAAAGTGCCATCAAAGATTATCTACAGAGAATTTTTCCTTTAAAAAGAACTTCTTGCCAAGACCAAAGGGTAAATGCCTCCAAGTCCATTGTTCAGCACATGCACATGGCCTTACACACACCCTCAACCATTCTGCTTGTTCCTGTAAGCACAGGAACAGTGCCTACAAGAACATAGAACCCTGGATTCATTGAATCATTGAGGCTGGAAAAGACCTGAAAGATCACAGAGTCCAGCCTTTGTCTGAACAACACCATGACAGCTAGACCATGGTACTAAGTGCCATGTCCAGTCATTTTTTGAACACTCTCAGGGATGGTGACTCCACCACCTCCCAGGGAAGTTTCAATGCTTAACCACTGTTTCCATGAAGAAATTCTTCCTGATGTCCAGCATGAATCTTCTCTGGCACAGCTTATGTCCTCTTGTCCTGGAGGTACTCTCACACCTCTTGTACTCGAGGTGCAAGACCTCACCAGTGCCGAGTACAGAGAGACAATCACTTCCTTGGTCCTTCTGGACCCGCTATTTTTGATACAAGACAGGACGTCATTGGCCTTGCTGGCCACCTGGGCACTCACTGGCTCATGTTCAGTCGCTTTTAACCAGCACTCCCAGGTCCTTTTCCACTGGGCAGCTTTCCACGCCTAATGGCTCCATTGGTTATGTAGTCACAGATCAACCTCTTTTATTTCTATATCTAAAGGCAATTAATGGCCACTCGGGTGGATGCAGCTAAGGACTCGTTTTATCTCAGTGGTGCATCTGAGTACATTTCAGCCTGTGACATATAAACGTGCTCATTAGTGTGTAGATGGATGGCTGTAATCTGCACTGCTATAAAGCTATTGGTCATTATGCCTTAAGAAGAACTGACCAATTATAACCAGATGAGCAGTATCAAGTATGTTTACTAAAAGGAGGCAAGTTTAATACTGTTTTATAAAACACTATTTTCTGCAATATCCAGGGAATTTTCAAGGAAAGTGCACAGGGTTTGTACTTTTACACTTTGATTTTTGCTGTCCTGCTGAGGACATCAACCTTTCCACTCAACAGAGAAGCATAAAAATGTATTTTCTTAGTGCTGTCAGTTTTCATTCAGGTCTGCAGAGTATAGTTCAACAGATAATTATAATAGAATATGTTGATTATGACAAATTTTAGTTGTGGGATGCAATCTCCACAGAAATGGCCTCTTCCCATCACCTCCCCCCCAAAAAAAAAAAGTTAAGCTGTGCATTTAAAACATAAGCTTTCCTACTTAAGTAAATAGGAAAACTCACATACTGCGTTTATACTCTCAAATGCATTTTATGAAACCTTTCACTTTCAGGAGTTAATTCCGTGCTGCAAATATTCGTTGTAGAAGAGGGGAAAGAAGACTTATGGTGAGATAAAATTCAGATTCTCCTTAATAGTTTTGGCCTCAGAGTAGATTAATAGCCTCAGTTTTAAAACACTGTCCTACAGGTAAGTCACTGCATTATCTAGTTAAAATAGATAATTAAAAAAGGAAAGAGAACATTGGAATAGATTTGTAAAAATTCTTTGTTTAAAAGAGAGATGTAATAAACTGTATTAGCTGAATTGCTTGTTCTTAAGGGCATCTTGAGAAAGGTGTCACCATTAATTGACTCCAGGTTTTGGCTAAACTGAATTTATTTGTAAAATATAAAAAATATTAAAAACCCTTCTGCTCTAAGTCATATTCATATTTACATTCTGGCAATGATTTTCCACTACACAAATTATCTATTTAAGTAATTTAAAAATAAGTATACTAGATCTAAACTAATCTAAACCTAAAAGAAATCATTATCTACAAAGGAAATCTTGAAAGGAAAATAAAAGAAAGAACATACTTACTGCTATTCTTTCTGCATGTAAAGTAACATAACTGCTGAAATCTGATTCTGTTGAACATAATTAATTAAGTGAAAAAGTCTTAATAGCCTGCTGAGAAATTATAATACCACCCTCCAATGCACGAGTCCTTGTCTGTTATAGCACTGGATTTCTTGATTTAATCAACTATAATTGTTGCATTTTTTTAAAGGAACATTTAAAATTTATGTCTAAGGGGATCCATGGATTTATTCGGAATAAAACAATGGAGAACTTTATTTTATTTTGATTGACCTCATGAAACCTTTTTTTTTGCTGTCATTTTGTTTGCTCATTGTTGCTCAAAATCAGATTTCAGCTTTTCTGAGTCATGGGTTGAACTTATTAACATTTCTGAATGCTGGATCAATGCAAATCTTTCTATTTCCTTCTAGATGCCCACTGATATTTAGAATTGCTTTAATCTATTTGCAATTCCTTAGTTCACTGATTTTTTAATACAAAAGTTATGAAATAATAGCCTTAGTGTAGTTTTGTTGCAAATATTATCACTTTCACCTGTGAGCCATTATTGTATGCACTTTCTGTTTGGAGGCTGTCTCTCAAAAGAGCAGGAGAGTTCCTGTTTAAAAATGAAAAATGTTTTCTTCTGGAAAAAAAATGGTAACCAACAAGCAAACAAAAGAACCACAAAAAAACACAACCAAACCAAACCAAACCAAACCAAACCAAACCAAACCAAACTAAACAAAAAAAACCTCAGCTGTTGCTTGAAAGATGAAAAAGGAAAACTTTTAAGAAGGATAGCAAAATACTAGGCATTAATGAAAATAAAGGGAAAAAAAGACTCCTTTTGTATTCCCACTCATCCAGGGCTGTGTAATTCCTTCACAGTCTTTTATATCATGCTGATAACTTTTAATTTTTCTCTATTTTAAAAGTGCCTCTTTAGTAGTAATTTTCTGCTCCCTAATTTCAAATCAGAAATGCTTCTAGCTTTATGGAATGTGTTAGACCTACAAATTTCTCTTATCAGCTGACAGGATCACAGCCTGAAACTTAGGAAACTATTCTTAAGATAATAGAAAGAGACTAAGAGAATGTGCTGCTTGCTCTGACTCAGACTGAGTGTTCTGGTAATGTGACCTCTTATCTTGGAAGCATCCAAAAGAGAAAATGAGATAGCAGATTTCAGTACCATAATCCTCTGGAAAAAATGGCACCTTTTTCTTGACACAAGAGGGCTCGAGGATATAACATCAAGCTGTTTTCTGTTAGAACTAAGGTTGGAGAAAAATGAAACCAAGTATCATGCAGAGACAGGAATCAGAGTGCACAAGCATACAAGCCAGTCTCTTGCTCAAAGCCTTGTCCAACTCCTGCTAATCAGTTGCCACCTGGTTGTGTTGACACTGGTCAGCAGAAGAGGACAATTCCATTCTGCTGACTGCAGAGGGAGAGCTGGACACTGTGCCCATTAGATGGGAGGCAGAACTGATTGTATATCCAAAAGAGAGGACATCTAGCAGTCATATTTCTATATGTAAACACTAATATCTATGACCCAGCGTGGATATATTATTCTGCAAATGGATGTTATGATGAATTAGGTTTAAGTATTGATTGCAGTGAAATAATTGCTAGCATTGAAAACTGATGTATGTAGGAGAGATCAGGCCATAATTTCTTGTTTTGTTGCAGAATCAAGACTGGAAATTTGTAACATATCTACAGACAATGTAGAAAAATATATATGGAAACTATAGATTTATTTTTTTTAACCTTAAGATAAATTTATTTGGTAAACGTAAAATACAGTAGAATCTATGAATTGTTATGGAAGATTGTGGAGCTGGCTCTGTTTCAGATGTGATTAAACTTCATAATAAAATTAGGAACTTTTTTAAAGAAATATGTAATACTTATTAGAATTATACTGTACAGTAGGACTGGGAGCCAGAATAAAAGTTGGAGTTGTGACACAAGGTCTTGGGTGATGCCAAGAGGCCTACCTCTGCCTTGGTTCCTCAGAAAACAAGCTAATGCAGTCACCGACTCTCTTTGTCCATTCATCTCTGAAGTGATCATCACCAGAAGCAAATGCATCTTGAAATATGAAGATCTTGTGAATTTCTTGAAAATTACTGTTTTGTACCAGGCAAAACAGCATCTTCTTCCCCCTACCCCTTCCACCTCATAGCAGGCTACTTACTACATGCATGGTTTGGAAACAGGCATAAAATTGTCCCGCTCTCACTCAGTAATTAGGGAGCATGAGAAGTAACTGGCATTACTCAAGGAATGAGAAAGAGAAGAGATGCCAATTAATGAATGTGAGAGGGAACTAAATTGAGGATTGTCTGGAAGTGTCTTAATGGACTTATAACAACAGTAATGTAGAAAAAACCTGTAGGAAGTAGGCTTTGTTAGGTCTAATTAAGGAACAATTTCTCTGAAAAATATTTTACTGTAGATGTCAAAGAATCTTTAGTTCTTTTGAGTCCATTGTTGTCAACAGTGGGCTGTAACATAAGGTATTAATTTTACCAACAAGTACTGTGAGAGGACACTCTACTTGCTTCCACTTCACACTTTGTAAATACAGCCTAAAATGTTCCTTGCACCATACTCGGGGACAGAGAGGGAAAGTAAAGGAGAGAGATAGTGTTCTTCAGGAATTTTGATATTTGGATAGTTCCACTAATTCTTAATGTGTGTAGTTAAACATAAATGCAATTTGGGGTATCCTACACATGAGAGCATCAAAATATTTGATTCTGGATTGCATGGCACTTAGCTAGCTCACTGAGAATGGTAAAAAAAAGAAATATCATACCTACATCAATTGTCTGTCCTTGGCGATGATATAAAACACAGTGCACATATTCTGTGAACTCCCATAATTTTATTTGAAGTAGTCTTTTTATGAAATATGAGTAATTCAGAGACCATGAAGGTAACTGCTAGTTTGTTAAGTGTTAAAAATTCTCTTAGGAAGTGTTGTTGATAATTATTGTTATATGAAACACCAACAATCAGTTTTATTGTAGTTATTTTTTAATTTAGAGGGTTTGATTCTTGGTCTTACAGTGTAATATGAATTTTGAAAACATTCATTACTCCAGATCCATGTTTTGACCTTTGTGACAGTCTGTCTCCAAACAAGAACCTATGTTTGGTGAAAACAATCATAAAAGCTTAAATGATGAAGCTTTAAACTATTGTGGATTTGGATCTGGTGTCATACATAAAGTGCTGGCTTAATTTGGGCCAAATATGATTTCTCTGTCTTTGTCTTATCCAGAGGGAGTTGTCTAGAGCTTTATGTTTTCAAGTCTGCCATTGAGAGCATATTACTGTGAATAGAATTTACAGCATCTTCATATAGCTATTATTGCTTAGAATAACTGTAAAATTATTGCATATAGTCCTAATTTTTTTAAATAAGTTACCCTTTTCTATCAGTCAAAGATCTGATCTTGATTCCCTCTTCTCTATTCCTCTTCTGTCTTTAATAATACAATCTGTGAAAGAGTATATCAGAAAGGAAATTGCTCTTGCAGAATACTCTAATAAACATGTCAGCTGCATTATACGGAAACTGTGTTTATCTGGAGTTGAAACAAAATATTAGCATAAGAGAAAATCTGAGCATATCTTCAGTGTCTTTCGTTTTCACCTTTGGTAGGCAAAAGCATTTCATATTGTTGTTTAAACTTTGTTTGTGTCAAAATAAAAAAGAAATCTATTGGCATTTCCTAATAGAAATGGATGTGTTGGTTGTCAAAAGTTATTTGGGAGACCTCTCCTATATAAATTCAGGACATTTGTGCTTTGAACATTATTGGCTGTGAATTGTAGTATGTCCAAAGCACATCATACCATTTTTAAACTTAATTGCTTCCAAACACATTAAACTGTTCTTTTAAAAACATATGAAATGATAGGAGTGTCTTCAGTGCTATTACATTTTCTGTGACTCTTTTCCCTTTAAAGACCTTTTCAAAAGCTACATTTTAAAGGATTCATGCTGTGATATTATTTCTATGAAGTGCCACCTACTTACTATTTTCTGAGTGTGTGGCAGGTGAAGCCTGCTGAATAAGTGAACTTTGGCAGGAGACAGAGTGCAGGGAAAAAAATAACCAACCAATATCACATACATAGTGACACAATACATACAATACCACAGTATTCTCTTTCTAGAGAAAGGAAAGTTGGTGAAGTAAAGTCTGAAGAGAGACAATAGAAGATGACAAATGAGGTAAAGTCTGACAGGCTTTCAAAAATAGGCTTCAGAAGTAGGCAGGATTAAAAGCAAAACAACACAACAAAAAACCAGCACATAACAAAACATCTAATCCCCGAAATCAGAATCTGGTCAAAAAGAGTGAGTAATAGTAAAATGAATCACAGGCTGTAGTAAATAAATTAATCCTGGGAGTATTGGTCTTCTGGGTTTCTCTTTTGGTGTATAGTAGGTTTTTTTTAATTAGATACACTTAATGTTTTTACTTCTCTCTAACACTTAAATTGAGAAAATACCACATTAACTAAGAAAAAGTATACACAGCCTTCTGCAAGATTTTGTTTTCACTGGATTAGCTTTGGTTAACCACATGCACTCAGTCTCTTACCACTCTGACAGGAAACTAGTCTGGTTCATATGGAATTATTAGGTGTGGATGCATTTTCTATTTTCATCTGTAGTTCACATATACTTAAGTTTTTAAGTGTTTATGTCATTAGATCTATCCAGAAAACCACTGAATGTTATACTAACTTGTGAGGTTTCAAAATGTATTTCTTTAATCCACTGAAATGAAATAAAAACTTCCCAAATAATTTTCACTGTAATACATCAGAAGCTTTCACTGAAAATGGTAAATTTTGAGGTTTCTTCTTCCTTGTCCTCTCACTTTCTGAAATTTACAGGAGTCTCCGCCTTGGACTAAGGAAAATTTTGCATTGAAAACACTGTTGAAATTGCAATATTTTTGTGTAATAATTCTGCTCTGATAAAGCACTCATCACACTCAGAAAAGGTGTTCCATCACACTCCCCTCATCACAGAGTCAGCAATAGAGTTGATAGTCCTCCTGTATGTCTAAGTGTTCCTGACTTGACAAACACAGCAGTGTATCACATATTTCTTCTAGCTCCTGCTCTAACCCATACTTGAAGTTTCCTGCCAAATATTTAGACATACTTTAATCCCAGTCCTCATTTTTGCTGCTGGACATGTCAGTATTCATGCAGAAGTTAGGTCAACCTGAAATCCATTGATGACTTATTCACCTTGTTAAAAATAAAATGGGTTTGGATTAATTTTAAAAATGGATTGGGTTTTGGATAAGGAACTCAGCTTAACTTTGAATTTCAATTTCTTGTGGATCTGAAGATGGACTTGTTTGGGTTTTTTTATTATTTTGTGCTGCGATATACTAATATGAGAACAGAATTTTTTTCTTTGACATCAGGTTATCCATCTATAACAAAACTACACATGCAGTTTTACAGTCTTGTCTGTATGATCCTAGGATGCAGGTTGTGTATTCTGTTGCACTTTGTCAGAGGCTATGTCTTTTACTGGTGTGTCCTCTTGAGTACTGACAGTCCTCCAAAAGCATTTCTTCATCTGTAAATTGTGACCACAGAAATGTTAGGACGGGTTTGGTTTCCAGCAATTTGGTGTCCACTGCATGGTGTTTACCAAGATGCACATTGATGTCTGTGGAGCACACATCATGCAATGTATTTACTCAGTTCATAAAAAAATGGAAGCTCCTCACGCGGGCTGTGATGTATGATAAAGCTTACAGAGTTTAGGCAGCATAGTAAGCCCCTGGGAAAAGAAAAACAATTCCCTATTACTTACTATAGAAAAGATGTGTAATTAATTAAGTTCCTGAGGCACAAATCAAGAGTGTGAGTATTTGGAAAAGTATCACTCCATAATTGCCCTGTATTTAGTTTTTTCTTTAGGTACATGTTTTCATCCACTCCTGTAGATATGATACTGTTCTGGAGACATCTTTTGTCTACTGGAGTCAGTCTCACGTCTCGTGTTGTTATAAGCAGAGAAATGTAAGAAACTTTCTGAACTTTGCAGTCACCTGCATTTTCTGGTAACGTGTTGACAATGTTTTTCTAAAACTGTTCCCAGATCATGTTGCTTTTCCTCTTCTCAAGTTCCCACACATATTTCTTTGCAGGCACAGTGTGGAGAAAATATGTGAAATGCTCCTGCCTATGGCAAGTGGTGAGATGCATAAAGCAATTTATTCTAGCTAAAAACATAGATTTGAAACTCAGTCCACAATACCTTTACTTATTTAATGATGTCCCTCTCTCTCTTGCATGATCAACTCTCCTCTCTTGTTTACCTCCTTCTAGTCACTGAAAACTGCCTGATTTTAGTTGCTTTTGTTTTTACACTAAGCACAACCTTTATTCATGCATTTTCCTACTAATCCCCATCATTGCTCCTAACTGTGGTTTGGAGGTGCTAGAATTGCCAGTAGAGAATGTGTCTGGTACTTCATACACTGTAATTTTTCACTAATTCAATTCCTATGTTCTCCACAGCTTTACTTCTATTTGCATTTCCTTTACTTCAGGAAAAAAAAAAAAGCAGAGATTAAAATTTTTCTCAGAAGGGAAATCTGTGTAAATAAGTGATAGTTAGGTGGCACATATTTACCTTGAAAAGTAACTATGAAAATGTAAATGTTCCTTATGCTAATAGATAATTTCCTTTTTTCCTTATTTTTACTTTAAAATAAATACTTAACATATATAAAAATTAAATTTTCATAAATTTTGAAAAATGCTTTTATTTTAAACTTTCCCATTAAATGATACTTTTCTGACATTTGCTTATAGACAACAGTGACACTAGCTGCAAACATAATATATGGCATTACAACTTTCTTAAGAAAAAAAAAAAATGTGCAACTCTGTAGAAAAATACCAGTAATGAGAGCTCACTCAGGCTAGAATCATACAGATATTACATTGTCAGCAATAATTCAGATAAGGGCCACGTCAAAACCTCTGCTTGCTGAAACCAGCAGATTTTGAAAATCAACCTGGAATAGTTCACACATTTGAAATGTAAAAAGGACACAAATTTGAGATAAAAATCCAGTGTATACTGGGAAATACAGAAAATTAGTTTGACAATGTAGTCCTTCTGCATAAAAACCATTCTAAAATTTAACGAGAACAAAATGAGTAAGATCTTACAGAAGCAACATTCAACTAGAAAGCAGAATACAAAGTAAAATACTAAAACTCATACTAGATTTTTATACAAGGAAACTGATTCACTGATTTTTCCATTTTGCAGCTGCTTTTACTTTCTTTCACTTCAGTCGAAGCACCCATTTGCTTTCATTTGCCTTTCAATATTTGCAAATTTATTTTAATTCTCTTTTAATATAACTGTTTTGTGTATGGATTAGCTAATTAATTGCCAGATTAAGTACTATTCTAAACAGTCTCATTATATGAATATATGAAGTGTTCTGTATTATATTTTAAAAAATATTTTCATAGATGTTAAGTAGAATGAGCTGTGTCTAGATGACTGAGCATAACAAAAATATAACTGAAATAATCATGAAATAATTTCATAAATTGTTCTATGTCAGGTAAAGCGTATACACATTTAAGACCTGTTTAAGAGTTGACTTTACAAGGTCTGTCCACCTATGTCTATTATGAATTACAACATATAACTCAATCTCTTTTAAGAAGGCTTACCTTATAAAGAGTTTTGAAAGTCGGTTAAAGTTATTCTAGCATGCAGAGAAGCACAAAGGGATCTGCCATACACAAAAGCAAAATGTGGAAGAACAATCCATAATTCAAAATTGTAGAACCATAGAACTGTAAAATGGCCTGGATTGGAAGGGACCTTAAAGATCATCTAGCTCCAACCTCGTTGCCATGGACAGGGATACCTTTAACTGGATCAGGTTCCAGGGATGAGCCATTTACAAACTCTCTGGGTAACCTGTTCCAGTGTCTCACCACCTTCACAGCAAATAATTTTTTCTAATAACTCTTTCTAATACTCTAAACCTACTCTCAGTTTCAAGGTATTCTCCATTGTCCTAGCACTACAAGCTCTTGTAAAAAGTCCTTCTCCATCCTTCTTGTAGGTTCCCTTCAGGTATTGGAAGGCCACAATTAGGCCACCCAAACTCCTTCTCTTCTCCAGGCTGAACAGTCTCACTTGTCTCAGCCTTTCCTCATAGAAGATGTGATCCATTCCTCTAATCAACTTGGTGGCCCTCCTCTGGACTTACTCTAATGGCGCTGGGGACCCCAGACCTGGATGCAGCACTCCAGGTGGGGTCTCATCAGCAGAGCAGAGAGGCAGAATCCCCACCCTCACCTGTTGCCCACGCTGCTTTTGATGCAGCTCAGGACACAATTGGCTTTCTGTGCTGCAAGTGCACATTGCTGCGTCATGTCCAGCCTCTCCTCCACCAGCACCCCCAGGTCCTTCTCGGCAGGGCTGCTCTTGATCTGTTCATCCCCCCGCCTTTATTGATACTCGGGATTGCCCCAACCCAGGTGCAACACCAGCACTTGATCTTGCTAAACAACGTGAGATTCCTGTGGGGCACTTCTGGAGCTTGTCCAGGTCTCTCTGGATGACATCCTGTCCTCCAGGTGTGTCACCCACACCACTCAGCTTGGTGTTATCTGCAAATTTGCTGAGGGTGCACTCGATCCCTTCATCTGTGTCATTAATAAAGATATTAAATAGCACTGGTCCCAACACAGGCTCCTGAGGGACACCACTTGTCACTGATGTTCATCGGACTCAGCCATTGACCACTAACCCCTGGATGTGACCTTCCAACCGATTTTTTATCCATCTAACAGTCCGCTCAGAATTTGTCTTTTTCCAGCTTAGAGAGAAGAATGTTGTAGAATATCGTGTCAAAGTCTTTACCTAAGTCCAGATAAATGACATCTGTAGCCCTTCTCTTGTCCACTGATGCAGTCACTCCATCACAGGAGGTCACTGGGTTGGTCAGGCAGAACTTGCCATTGATGAAGCTGTGCTGGCTGTCCCGAATGGCCTTCCTGTCCTCTCTGTGCCTTATCATAGCTTCCAGGAAGATCTCTTCCATGATCTTTCCAGGCACAGAAGTGAGAATGACAGATCGGTAGTTCCCAGGGTCCTCCTTTCTACCTTTTCTAAAGATGGGTACAATGTTTCTGTTTTTCCACTAACTTGGGACCTCACCTGACTGCCATGGCTTTTCAAATATAATGGAAAGTGTCTTGGCAACAATATCAGTCAATTCCCTAACGACTCTGGTGTGCATCTCCTCAGGTCCCATAGACTAATGTACATTCAGGTTCCTCAGGTGGTCATGAACCTGATTGTTACTCACAGTGTGAAGGACTTTGTTCCTCCAGTCTCCATCTTGCTGTTCATACATTTGAGGTGGATTTCAGCCTTCTTCTCATCAGTTGTTACCAGTTTTCCAGCATTGTTTATCTGGAGGGATACACTTTCTTTGACCTTCCTTTTCTGATTAACACACCTGTAGAAGCCCTTCCTGATATTCTTTGTGTCCCTTGCCAAGTTCAGTTCCAGCTTCTCATTGACCTTCCTTACCCCATCCCTACACAGCAGAACTTCATCTCAGTATTCTTCTCAGGTTACCTGTCTGAGTTTCCACTGCCTCTGCATTTGCTTCTTTCTCTTTAGTTTGACCAGCAGTTCCCTACCCAGCTATGTTGATCTCTTACCTTCCTTGCCCAGGTTCTTGCTCCTGGGAATTGCTAGCTATTGCACTCTATGGAAGACTTCCTTAAAGATAAGCTCTGTCCAGCTCCCTTGTCCCTGTGGGCAGTCTCCCAGGGGATTCCAATATTTTCCTGAAGAGCTAGGAGTCTGCTTTCCTGAAGTTCAGGGGCCTAACTTCATGCATGACCCATTTTCCTCAGGACTGTGAACTCCACCAATACATGATCCCTGTAGCCCAGGCTGCCTCCAGTCTTGATGACCACAATTAGCTGGCTTACACTGGTGACCATCAGATCCAGTAATGCATCCCCTCTGGTAGGGCTGTCTATCACTTAGCTTAAGAAGTTATCCTCCATGCATTCCAGGAGTCTCTCAGATTGCCTACAGCTCGTTGTGCTAATTTTCCAGCAAACGTCTGGGTGTCTGGAGTCCCCCAGCATGACAAGAGCCTGCGAGTGGATGCCTCCTGAAGCGTGACCAAGAAGCCTTCAGCAATAGGCTACCCTTGTGTATTAAACTATGCAAGTCTGATGCTTTGGGTTCTAGACATCGTTCCTTATCAGCCAAAGCTTTCTGAGTTCAGTTCAAGTAAGCAAGCATTTTGTACGGAAATTTTGTGTGTCATCATACTGGATACTTGTAAAGATGTCTTATTTTAATTCTTTGACTTTCACTTTGAAATAACATGGAGTCTCCCTTTTTGTAGAATCTTAGAATAGTTTGAGTTTTCAGTCCATTTGAACCATAACTATAAATGTTTTGTGTTGAACAATTCTTTAATATTACCTTAGAATCATATTGACTATCTGGGGTTTGTTCTTGCAAAAGACAAACTAAAAGAAACAATGGTAAATTAGTATTAAAATTAGCTACATTTCTTCTCTAAAGTACAAAATTTGAAATAGAGTAAAAAGTCACTCTCTGAGTATGTTTATCTCAACTAAGGTCATGGCTGCCATGATGAAACCATACTAATGAAAATGAAATTGATCTACATGGAAATACTAGCCTTAATGCTACATTAATTTGAAAATAAAGTGTCTTCTCTGATTTTATTCATGTGTTTGACATTCATTCAGTGGCAGTAACTATTCTGCAATTAAATTGTGTGCATTAAAAAGGTTCATTTATATTTATCCTTTATTCCATTCTTCTGTATGTCTAGACATTACAGTATCCCATGTCACTAGTGCAGATGTACCTTCTGGAGAAATCAGTCAGCTCATAAAATCTTGGAACCTAATGCTTAATGTGGATTATATAGATACATATACTTTTTTTTTCCTAGAAAAGCAAATTTTACGTTTTATGGATAACCCTTTGTCTTGTATCATGGGGAAGGGCCTAATTTCATAGCCAATATTTAGTTTTCCTAATTTTTCACTGTCCTGAGTTTTGTAGAAATATCACAGGAACTTCTCATCAAATGCTATTTTTAATATAGCAATCAGAACTGAAACAGTTCTTTTAAAAACCCAGCATATTTTCTAATGGCAGATGTAGAGCACTGTCTCAGGATTCTACTCCAGGCTGAAAGAATAGTTCCTAGAATCTGTATGTTCCACTTACTAGCTGAGGGCCAGAACCATCTACTGCTTTCAAATTTTAAAAAAAGAATTTGAAATTAATTTTCCATTGGGAGTTTACATCATAGCCACAAATAATACTTTAAAAACCCCACCAAAACCTTCCCCCCCCTTGTTTTCTATTCTTTACTATTGAATTTATTGAAGTGTCCCTCTGCTACAATATGTGGTTACATTTTGAATTAATGGATATTTAGCACAAAATTTCTGTTTGGAAATAAAGGAGTTGCTTAAGGTATGCCTCTAGTCTCTGTCTGATGAAGAAAGGCTGTCATTACAAAAGGCAATTAATCTCATTTTCCTTATACATTAACTGAAAGAACAGGCAAACTTAGAGGCACACCACCTTTCTTCAATCGACATACATATTCATTATGAGCAGATTCATTTGTAGATTGGACTACAGTAGTATTTTATGCCAAAGTCATGTTACAAGGCTTAGTTAATTAATTAATTATTACAAAGCACTTTGAGAACCCTGGAGAGAAGACATTATAAAAGTATGTGATGTTATTTTAATAATTTTCCATTTAGCAGAGTGGAATGAATTACCTTAGAGCCCTCAGGGTTCTGGACCTGATTAAGGACTGTTGACTGCATTACAGAAAGTACAGTTTCCACTTCCCTTCTGCTTGGCAACCTGGCAACTTCTAGCTGTCAGCTAGTAAAAAGAGAATTCTGTAGATTTTTATATATGAGTTTTGAAACACTAGAAAAAGGTTTTAGAAGAGCAGACATCAGCTAATTTCGTCTAATCAGAATCCCTTGGAATTTCTCTCTATGGAGAAAAAAGCTGTTTGAGTTTTAATGAAAACAGAGAAAACTGGAGCAAAACATTCTCTTGTGTGGAAAAACTTGATTTTCTGGGAGGGGTCCATGACAACCAGAACAAAGTTAAAGCAATGCATATTTCTTTTAAAAAAGCAAGAGGAAGGACATGGGAAATTGTGACCAGTAAGCCTCACTTCTGTCCCTAGACAGATCTTGGGGTAATTGAATTAATCTGTTTCTTTAGATGTAAAGAACAGGACAGGAGTCAGGACCAGTCAATATGAATTTTTCAAGGACGATGCTTATCCAGTCTTTTCTCCTTGTGCAAAGAAATTGCTGTCTTTATGGATGACAGGAGAGTGATGACTGTGACACTATGGGATGCTGTTAGATCTTGTGACACCAACTCTCACTGCATTCTCAGTTATAAGCTGAGGTTTTGAACACAGAACTGGTTTGGGTGATGAAAAATGGATGGATTGTAAAGTTCAGAGGGTGAGAATAAACAAGCTTTTGTTCTGTTTGGTGACTGTAATAGTACCAGGGAGACACTGGGACCCATCTTGTCCTTTATTTTCATAGGTGATGTGAACAATGACAGAGAGTACCCATAGCAAATTTGCAGAAAAAATAAAGCAAAATGATTAATTGACACAACAAAAGAATGATCTGCAGTTCTGAGGGACCTGGATAAACTTGATTAAGCAAGCATAAAACTTAGGAAACTTTTCAAGAACAAAACTCTGAACGCTCTACTGGAGTCTACATTTCAAACCACACAATGGACTTCCTTTATGAGAAATTCGGGAGAGCCAGGAGAGCTCAATAAAGTTGTTATCCCCCTCTATTCCTGTGCTAATAAGGTTGCATCTGGGATACTTGTGTCAAGTTTGAGAGGAGTGTTAAGAAACTGGAGTGGATCCACTGGATTGCTGCTATGCTGGTCAGGGGCCTTGAGCTGATGACCCACAAGGAGAGGCTGAGGGAGCCACACTTCTTTCTTTTGAATATGAGATGCTAAGGGGTGGTCTAGAAGCAGCATGCAACTACTTGAATTGCACTTAAAGAGCATAACTTTTCTGGAAGAAACTCTTCTGATAGTGATAGAAGATAAGGGGCAGTGTGTCATTGTCTCTTAATAAACTCTTCCACTATGAGATACTGGTGAGCCTCCAGGCTACTAGATCAAACCAGAACTAGTCCAAAGTAATCATCTTAAAATTGACTTAGTGTAGATGTTGTGCCTCCACAGTGCCAACTGTTTGTCTCTGTGCATTCACTCTTATCAAATATTTTTTGCTAATACAGATAAAGTCCAAATCAGGCTCAGTCAGAATAGGTTTCATCTTAGCTGTATAAATCACACCTTACTAACCTTATCACAATTCCTGCTTCACTTTGCTACTACAGGCTCTTTTATAACTGAATATCCAAGACTTTGCCCAGGACAGAATTAACTCAGGAGAGAGAATGAAGAACCAGAAGCATGATACTGCAGCATGGGTGGTTAGATGCACAGCTGTGTCCACCTCCAAGATCTTCACAAGGTAATACTGGAAACCTGTCCTCTTCCTTCTCCTGTGTTTCTGTGTTTTTCAAAACAAAAATAAATGTTTCTACTCCAAGGAAAAGTCCCCACTTTTGTCAAAGGGTTGTTAACTTTGTAGGCACGGATGTCCCTCTGGGAGCAGGGCTGAAAACCTAAATCTATTCTCCTTGTTTTCCTGTTGCTGATCAGTGAGCTGATCAGATTTCAATATCCTTCTGACAGGTCTGACTCTGCATGAACTGAAATGGATCCTAGATGATTGATCTCAGAGAAAAGGCCCCAAGTGTTTTATTTAGATATGGCCCATTGCTTCTTTTGCTAAAACTGCAGTTTGAAAAGCATCTAAATCCATGGTTCTAAGATTTTTAAAAGCTCTTTCATGAATCAATGCCAAACAAATTCAGGAAATGTAGCAAACAGCAATTGAAAAAAAAAGTTAAAAAAAGGAACACTTCAGAGTCTCCTTCAGAGACCCTCTTCCCTTATGCTGAATGCCTTAAGAAATAACAAATTAAATAAAAGTTATTCTTAAAGCCTCAAATGTGATGAAAAATCTGAAAGTACTTTATCATTGTAAAACCATGGAATGTTATCTTATTAAATGGCCAGGGAAGTAAAAAATGTCCAATTAAAAATCCTCAAATAAAATCTGCAATGAAGGGTCTCATAATACAAAAACCTCCCAAAATTCACACCAATATTTCTCCCTTTCTAATTGAGTTATTATATGAACAAAACCTGTTATGTATTTTGGATTTGTCAATTTACAAGTAAAAATAAATACTAGTACAGTGGGAATACAAGAATTAAGGACTTCTTCATAACTATTTGTATTCAGAAGTTGATATGATATATGATGATATGATACGATTACATAAGCATTTTATTTAGGCTACTGTGAACTCTGGACCTGATTTTCTGAATTCCTCATTGTTTTGTTTAGTATTTCTACTATATTTGAATACATCATATTTTTAATCAGAATTATCAATATACACATACTACCTAAAACAATGTAGCAAATTTATTTTTAAAATATTAATTAATTTATTTTTTGTTTGTGAATTTTGGATGAGTACACATAGACATTATAATGTCCTCACACAATGCATGTGTTATTTAAAGTTTTTTTATCAGCAATTGTTAGCATGTTTGAAATGCAAAATTGTTAACCCATTGATTTCACCTAAAAAAAGTCTTTATATTTTTCTGTTTGCTGAGATTCTCTCTTCAAAAGGCTACTGTTCTAACAATTTGACTAAGCTTAATGAAAATTAATGATTTTTTGATACAGAATCTTCTAAATGAAATGTCTTAGTTTTTGCTTCAGTTTTGCACATTTTACATAATGGCAGTAAATGACTGGCTTCCCTGAAGTTTCTTTTTTTACTCCCCACTTCACAGGTTTTTTTGTTTCTTTTCCCTATGTAATCTGTGCATATGCGTGTACAGGAAGAGGGTCATTTCCTTTTGTATCCTCGGTTTAAGCCATGTTGAGACTGTTTTTTCAAAAAAATTTCAGGACAAGAAAGAATTTTTTTTTTATGAACTGTTATCTTCAAGTAGGACTTTACTGCATTGCATTGCCAAAAAACCTCTAAAACAAAAACTCATTAAGAAAAACAAGCTTAGAATAGAATTATCATTAATAAACTACATTATGAAAAAGAAAAATATTCTTATAGCACTCCCACTCTTCATTTCTTTAATGCTTAAGCTTACTAACAAGAGTTTTCATTCAGATTTTGATTCTGAGGTTGATCAGCTCATGCATGCAGTAAAGTGCCTTTAAAATGAGATTTCCAGAATTAAAAATCCTGGTAACATTTTTAAAATCCATTTGCTATGAAAATTCTTTCATATTCACTTTAAAATAACCAGGAGATTAACACTCCTTCCACTTCAAATACATGCTAGAAAATGTATGAAATTTTTATACAAAATCCTGAGTTGAATTTAAAAAGTAGTTTGAATTGTAATCTAAGAAGAAATTAATATTAAAAATTCATATGAAAAAAAGTGCCTCAAGAGTCTTACACTCGTAAATAGCTTGGTTTTACAAAGTTCATATTCCTCTGTTCTCCTGGATGACTCCAACCTTCTCTTACTTGCTTGTGCAAGGGGACGTCAGTCAACCACAATCAGCAACTTCCAGGGAAAGCCATTACCTTCATCATAGGAAAGCAGTGGCAGCTGTAAAATAATGATGTTCACAACCATGATTCTCAAATATTTTCTTTACATATCAAAGTTACAACGTCAGTACATATTACTTCAGCATTTTATTCTGCATCCTGACAGGATATTTTACTTGGAATAGCACTGCTATTTGAGGCACAATAAAAGAGGCATTCCAATAAATTGAAAATGCACTTACACTTTTTAGAAATAAATGGACTGTATATTTGTTCTTCATGGTAATCTTGAAGAGCTTTACAATCAGCTGTCTTTTTGCAGCTGCCATCTGCATGTTCCTGAACTCATTCAGGATGTCATACAGCTCTGAATAGAAAGCCTCATAAGGTCATTTTCTGCCTTAGAGGTTTACACTTAAAAGATTTGGCATATCTGCAGTTGCAAAATGCAAAGCTTTTCACCCAGAATAAATTTCCTGTCAAATGACAATTCATATCTATGCAAAGCACAGCTTTTGTTTATGCGTCACAGGACTGATTATGTGTAGATTAGATGAACCCCAGAGAGGTGTCTTAACTTTGCCTAGTAGACACCAGGAGCAGGCAGTTTGGAACAAGAAAGCAGCTGGGAACCTGTGTGACAGAATATTTTTTAAATTGACCCAGGAGCTGAATTTTACATGTGTTTTCCTTACTTTATTATCTCAAACTCTGAGACAGTGGCACATATTTAGAATAATTCCATGTTAAATTAGGGCTTTGGATGGAGCTGGGCTCACTAGGGAAGCATTGTGCTTGGCTTTTAATCTTAATTTCTCTAAAAGTGTGCTGCTTTTTCTGAGAGTAGGTTTTATCATTAGTTTTTATTTATACAATGGAGAGCTTCACACCTGCATCAGACCATGAAGAAATATGTCATGAAAGTCAAGGCATGCCTCAAAGATCTTTCAAGGTGAGACCCTTCTGACAGCAGAAATATAGGTGCACAAAGAAAAGTAATCTGGGTCTTTGCTAAGAAAAATTGTTAAGGGCCCTCCCTTAGTATTAGCCCTTAATGTTTCACGTTAAAAGGCCACTTTAAATAGAAGAACATATTACAAAAATAACAGGTAAAGATCAAAATGTTCAGAGAAACTTTTAGAAGTAGATATATGCCTGTCTCAAACCATTGGTACCTAAGAAAACAAGGTAGATTGGCAGCATTCTGGAAATTTAAGTTTATTCAGCTCATCTGGGTATTTGGAAACCTATGTTACCCTATCCTTTGGTGGAAAGGAATAATTCCTGCATTTACGCAGCTTGCATCATCAAAATAAGGTCTGTCAAAAATAAAAGTTATAAAGATTTATATTTAATCTTTAACTATGGAACAGAAAAATTGAAAAATAGAAGGTCTTTATATGCACCAAGTGAACAAATATGAACAAATGTGAAAAATATCACAAGGTTGCAGGACTTAGTATTGTTTGTCATAAATGCCTGTAATAAGCCAGGTAGGTTCTGCACTTGCTTTTCAGCTGGGGCATAACACAGAGGAGTGATTGTAAAAGCCTTATCTGTGATATATTCCTCCTTTTTCTTAAACTAAAAAGGCCTATCACATACACATGAATCTAGTTTTCCTACTTATTCAGAGTCTACGTTTTTGGAAGTAAATTATGGCCTTTGAGTCACCAGTACTTTTAACTGATTTCTGATTTTAAACCAACACTGATTCCTGTTTTTAAAACAAACTGGGGTTTGTATTTTTGGAAGTAGACCTGAAAAATAATAATAGGAAGTTAAGAAGGGAGGTGGCATTTAGTACTACATATTTTCTCCTTATTCAACAAAATATCTTCCACTAATTTCTGAAAGAGGCATAACTATAAAGAGTTCTAGGTAAACTTTTGTGGTGTCTGCCTTCTGTGGGAAGCTAATATCACTACGGACCACTGAGCTGTTGAAAAAACCCATACATGCTTTCTGTTTAGTACAACATCAGCATAGTTTGCAAAGTTTTTAAATAAAACATAACAAAAAAAATCAATCAAGCACACAGAGAAGGTAATTTTTCTTGTCAACAGTGTATGGATTCAGGAAAGAGAGGTGGAGAGTTACAGTACAGCATTAGCTGGTGGGCTGGAGAGATAACACTGTTAACTGAGAAAATATGGACATAAACAAATGATCCGATTTTGGAGTGGACAGATAATTTTTATGCTGATAATAAATTTCTACATAATGTGATGCAATAAATAATCAAATAAAGTTTCCTATCACCTATCTATTCATAGATAACTATTGAAATGTGTTGAAACAGCTCAAACTATTGAGAAAAATCTTATTAGAAAATAGCTAGAAGAAAATACTTCAAACACTCTCTTGATGCAAAAGAAACCTAAGTTTAGGAGCGGTTTTGCCTGAATACAACAAAAGAAATACTTACACATAAAGTCACATGTACAGTTTAGAAGAGAAATCTTGAAGGCTGTCAGTCTTCACATAGAATGAAGACATAAAATACTAAAACATAATATATAAAACTACACAAAGCAGTAAATCATTTCATGGTGTTAAATACTATATTTTTATTGATCCATTGTCTTCAGTCATGCTCTCTTGTCACTGACGTGCTTTGAGAAGAAGGATTTATTTGTACGCTGAGCAGTGCTTGAGAAAGTAATGTCTGTAAGAACACGGCTGGAGTTCAGGCCTTATACATGAGGTGAGTTTTCCGTCAGTCTCATTCCAAGATTTAAGAGACTGCTTTTTTCTTTTAGAAAAAAAAATATAATTTCTGTTCTTAAATATGCAGAAAAGGAGGTGATTGCAAATGAGCCTGTCTTTTCTTCTAACCGGTGTTAATGGAAGGATACTGAAAGACATGGTGATTGAGGTGAATATGTTTCATTTGCATCAACATTGTTCATGTCTGAAGTAAGGCTTACTGAGCAAAGAAAGAAAACTTGTGTAGTACAGTGTTATGAATTGTCAGAGGCAATTTTAGTTAAAGAATAGTATCCTGCCACAACTGTGGTAATAATGTTATGAAATCGAGTAGGAACTTTAAATAAGCCCTGCCTTGGTTCAGACCTTGGCAGGAGCTCTACTTAGGTGGCCTGCACCTAAATTGCTCTGGCTTGCAAGTTCTTAAGGATGGATGATTAGGTTTATTATAAAATGAGTTATTTACTGGATAAACTGGAGATAACAGACAAAAGGCCTTAACAGACTGCTGTCTACACAGGATAAACAAAAGAACCACTAATAGATTACAAAAAACAGTGCACAATATAAAGGTACCTGTATTACAGCTAGCAAAGAAATAGAGTAAATTAGGAGTCAATGTATCACGACCACGAATTGATGGTGGTGTACACAAGGTCCTTTCACTCAATCTCAGTGAGCGTAACCACGAAAGTCGGTGCCCCAGTTTTTAGGGAGAAGACCCTGCACATTTCCAGGGAATGTGCAGAAGACTTCTGCTTTGTGAAAGTTCAGTGAGTCTTTTATAGTTTGTAAAGTGCAGTGTTTGTCAGTCACAAATTCCAGCTGATCTTTTACAATCTTGCTTTCAAGGCAAGATGTTCACTGTTAGCTGGGAGTTTTACCTCCATGGTGCCAAATAACTCACTAGAAGGTGCGTTGTCTCCACTGAGCCATTTCACTAATTATCATGTGGGGTGGGGGAGGTATGCATCAGCTAGCAAAATGGCAGAAAAGCATGTTGAAGGCAGGGGGTGAACTGTCCTGACACATACGAAACTCTTAATCTTAGAATATTACTGATATTCAAGGACATGCAACAAAGAAACAAAACTAGATAAAACAAAAGATTCTTTATATCCAGGTTTTTAGAATAATTGTCTAAATTTCCATTTCCCTTGGGGTTCACTGGATAGCACAGAAAGGAGATATAAGTAATAATGCACTTTTAAAGAATAACTCTCCATTTTCTGGTTTAATTCAGACTCAGCTTTTCTAATTCTCCAACAAAATGCAGGTAGAATTTACAAACAAAACAGAAGGTCTTAAAAAAATTTTAAAATCTTGAACTTTTACATCTCCTTTCATGGTTAATAGTTTATATTCCTATTAGTTGATGTGTCATTTCTAATTTATTGTCATATAGATTAGGCTTTCTATGAAGATTAGTCAATTACTTGCACTTTGCAAATAGCTTATCTACAATCTAGTAATAATCATCAGATTTCCTATCATAAATTTTACCTGATCTAGGTTTGCTTTGGGTTGTTTCAATAGCTGTCTGAGCTCTAGATTTATAATTTTCAGAGTTATGTTGATCTTCTTCAGCATGTAAAGTAAAGATCTCATCAAGAAAACATGGTCTTCTATTTTAATGTACAGACGTTAACTTCTATGGAATTATTCCAATAGTCTAGTTTTTACTGTGAATCTAAAGTACTATGTGTTTTAAAGTTTCTGGTATTTTTTCAATTTGTATGTGTTATTTAATGTAGTATATATCTGCTCCAGTGGTTTTGCTGTGCTCTTGTGAGAAAGTAAGTTTTCAGATAATACTTTGATTTTTGAAAAGTAAGTATATATATGCATTCTTTTTAAGTGACAAAATTGTGTTAGCTTATGTTGGTCTGCTAACTGAAGTCTTGTTTTGGTATATTTATGTGATGTAATTAGTATTGGATATTTATTTTGATTGCTGTAACACTTCATTCCAGAGAAACCTTGTTAAAGGAAACGGTTTATATTAGCGGCCTTTGTAGACTTTTAGTACGGCTGAATTAGCATCAATACCTAGCATTCCCATATTCAGATATTAAATTCTTTCATATAGTAAAGTTGCTTACATTTGAGCCATTATATCATAAGCTTAAAACCCAGAGCTACTTACGTCTACTGGAAAGGAAAGGTTTCCACTGACTTTGGACTATGCCTTCACTGCAGACTTTAATGTAGCTAGAGATCAGTCGAAAGCTTGACCAAACAAGTACATCTTATACTGTGTTCAATGCTAATCAACCTTGACTTTGGTACTTATGAAGAAGGGTAGGTTGTAGAACATGTTTTTGTTAAATTTCTGTGGTTTGTGTGGTTTGTATGCAACATTGAATGCCATTCAGGTTTTAGGGGTTTTTTTTCAGTTATCACAATATTCAGTTATTAGACTAGAACAATGCAATCACAAAGAGAAGCTGAGCTGAAACTTTAACCTTGACAGCAAACACATACACAAACATACTATAATTTCATGACAACGTACACTTCATTGTTTAAATTTGAACAACCTTGGGGATGTGTTCCTCATTTTAACAAGATCATTGTAAACTTTAAAATTCAGACTCAATTATCTTACAGATTAAGTATCTGATGCAGACATGTTATTAGTAAATGTTTAGAAGTTTATACTGAAAATATAAAAAATCGAAATATCTCTTGAGTAAAAATTAGTTACATGGCATAGTAAAGGCATAATGAAGTCTTTCGCCCTCTGGAGAAAGATTTGGGGATGAGGGTTGATGAGAAACTCAACATGAACCAGTAGTGCGTCCTGGCAGCCCAGGCGGCCAACAGAATCCTGGGCTGCATCAAAAGGAGCATGGCCAGCAGGACGAAGGAAATGATTCTCCCCCTCTCTTGTGAGACCTCCACCTGGAATGAGAAGTCTTAGGAATATGGAGAGGTCCCAACTGACTGGAAGCTGGTGAACATTGTCACGATTTTCAAAAAGAGCCTGGAAATTACAGGCCTGTCAGTCCCACTTCAGTGCCTGAAGAAGATTATTCTGGGAAGTATTGAAAAATACCTGAAAGACAATGCAGTCAGTGGTCACAGCCAGCATGGCTTCATGAGAAGAGAGTCCTGCTTATCAAACCTGATTTCATTTTATGATAAAGTAAGCCTTCTATTTGATCAAGGGAAGCCAGTTGATGTAATCTTTCTGGATTTCAGTAAAGATTTCAATACTGTCTCTTAGTATCCATCTGGACAAAATGTTCAGCACACAGCTGGATAAACACAGCATGCAACGGGCGAGCAACTGGCTCATGGGTTGGGCCCAAAGTGTTATAGTGAATGGGGTGACATCAGACTGGCATCTGTCACTAGTGGAGTTCCCCACGGCTCCATCTTAGGCCTCGTGCTCTTCAACATCTTCGTGAACGGCTTGGACACAGGACTGGAAGGGAGACTGAGTAAGTTGGCAAAGGATACAAAACGGGGAGGAGATGTTGGCTTCCTCGAGGCAAAGGGATCTCAACAAATTAGAGGCCTGGACAATCACCAGCCACATGAAGTTTAAAAGGGAAAGTGCCGGATTCTGCACCTGGGATGGGGCAGCCCTAAATGTACGTGCAAACTGGGGAATGAGATGCTGGAAAGCAGTGCCAGGGAAAGGGACCTGGGGGTCCTGGTCAACAGAAAGTTGAATGTGAGTAGTGATAGGACAAGGAGTAATGGGTGCAAATTGAAAGAGGGGAAATATAGGTTAGATAATAGGAGGAAATTTTTTTGCTGTGAGGGTGGTGAGACACTGGAACAGGTTGCCCAGGGAAGCTGTGAATGCCCCAACAATGGCAGCAAAGTTAGGTTGGACAAGGCCTTGAGCAACTTGGTGTAGTGGGAAGTGTTCCTATCTATGGCAGGAAGGTTTGGAACCAGATGATCTTTAAGGTCCACTCCAACCCCCTAACATTCTATGATTTTATCATTCTATCTAAGCTTGACCAAAATAGCCAAAACCAAAACCCCCCCCAAAAAAACACAAACAAAAAAAAACAAAAAGGAAAGAAAAAAGTAATAGATAGAAAGACTGGTCTTTTAAAGAATTTAATGTGAGATGTTGAATCAAAATATATAAAACGTCTAGTGTATACGTTCTACATTCATCTCAGTGTCACCAACTTAGCATACGTTAGAGTAAGCAATTAAGTTTTTAGATCCTCAGAAATTCTGGGTACATATTTGTTTCAGCTATGTGAAGAAAGTGATAATGGGTTAGATTTTTCTTTCAGACAGATGATTAGTTGTAGAGGAAAATGCAAAATCCTGTTTATCTATGCTCTGGGGAAATGAACCACGAAATAATTTGTCTGCATATAATAAATGTGCTTTCAATAAACTGTCACTTCCAAAAGCCATTTCACCAGACTTTTTCTGGTATTCGTGTTCTTGGTATGTATTGTGGCTGCACCAGTTGTGTTTCTTTGTTTTCCCTGTGATGGCTCTGTTGGAATTTCTTTCTGTTCCATTCATTTATGTGATTTCTGATTATGCCTCATATAAACTAAATGTGGGTCTCTGACAGATACTGGCTGGCTCATTTTCCCACCTCCTGGGCTTTCTTGCTTCCCTGCATTCAACTCATTATAAAAGCACTTGTGAAAAGAGCAGTCTCAAGAGCTTGCAACAAGATGTGTAAAAAGAAAGGCAGAGCAGAAATCCCCCTTCCTACATTTAAATACAGCAGTTCAGGTCCAAAAGCAGAACTATATCCTTAGACACCATTAGCCAAACAGAACTCCTCTGCCCACATAGGTCAGATGCATGAGTGAATTTGCATGCTTGCAGCAGCAACATATTCTCTTGGAGACCTTGATTGCTTCAGCTACCACTCATACAAAAAAACCCCTTCATACAGCTATCATGTATTTCCTAACAGTTTAATTTAGATTTAATTGGCTGCCTAATGACTCCATGTTTTATATACAGTTCTTACAGACAATACACACTAAACACTTACCTTTAAATCTTGGGAAAGTTTTAAGCAGAACATTAAGGAAGCAGCAGATAATCCAGGATATTTGACCAAGTTTAAAGTGTTTAACGGATTAGATGTCAAACAGGAAACTCAGTGTTCAAGAAGCATCTGGATGATACTCTTATGCCGCTTTGTGCCTTTCTTGGAGGGCAGGAACAGTGTGAGGGGACAAAGTCCAGGCGCAGTGACTTTCTGAGAAGCGTCCCTTGTCGAGCCGCTCTCGTGGGGTTCGCAAACCCCTGCGCACACCAGGCACTCCCTGCAAGGTGTCTGCAGGCAGCCACACACGCACACACACGCCCTAAGCTGTCGGCGGAGAGGGGTTCTTTGTATGGAGTGCCGTGGAGTTTAATGAGGATCCTTGCACGAAAGAGTCCAGTGACAAAGAACGAGATTTCCGGGCTTACACAGGGTTAAATACCAGGATAGCAAGGGGTGGAGAGAACATCAGGGCCCAATCACATGAGGGTCCAGGGGCGGAGATAAGGTGGAGTGACACGGGGAAAACCAGTGGGGGAAGGAGAGGGGAGGAGAAAGGGAGCCAGAGCCTATGGGGTGTCAAGTGAAGAAGAACTTTCCGGAACAGGGGAGGGAAGGCCAACAGATTGACAAGGGGATTGACATAACTGGGTTACATCATCTTTGGGAGAAATCATTACATCAGCAAGGGGAAGCGAACCAAACAATAACTTAGCAGGGAGATGTCAAACTTCTGCTGCAGTGGCGGCTTCCACCACCGCCACAGTCTAAGTCATGTGGTTTAGTGTTAGATAGTCGTATGAGAAGCAGAGATTTGGACTTGATCATCCTTATGGGTCCCTTCCAACTCAGGATATTCTATGATTCTATGATTCTAAGATTTATCCTTCCATATCATGTAATCTATGGAATTAATTGTTTTCCTATGAATTGGTTTCTTTTGAACTAGGTGAAAACAAAAGCAATCAGTACCTGAAGGGAGGGTGTCAAGAGGATGGAACCAGGCTCTTCTCAGTGGTGCCAAGCAATAGGACAAGAGGCAATGGGCAGAAACTGATGCACAGAAGTTCCACCTGAACATGAGAAAGAAATTCTTTACTGTGCAGGGGACCGTGCACTGGAACAGATAGATCAGAGGCTGTGGAATCTTCCTCTGGATATATTCAAGAACCTTCTGGATGTGATCCTGTGCCATGTGCTCTGGGATGACCCTGCTTGTGCAGGGAGGTTGGACCAGATGAGCCACTGTGGTCCTTTCCAACCTGACAGATTCTGTAATTCTGTGAAAGTAGAATACTTGCATACATATATATGTAGAGATATACATGCAGACATATATACAATATATTTATGAAAACAGACAAAAATTAATAAAAATTGTAATGAAAGAAAAATAAAGGAAATCTTAAATCTTTTTAATTATATGTTGGCTTTTAACAGAGCTGTGCCTGTTAAAGCAATTTGTGGGCATTTTGCTCTTTTTTTTTAATAGCATAACCTTGGTTTTGAAAGTTACATAGCAATTAATTCAAAAGATGAGCAAAAAGAATGTGAGCCTACCTTAAAGTGTCTGTGAGAGTGTAAGAAAATAATTTTAAATCTATCCTTCTAAAATATTTATTTGGAATTACATGACAATAATGGAATGTAATAGAAGAAACCCTATAATGTGTATGTGCTTCATGCACATCTGTAAAGGAATTTCAGTTCTCTCCTGACTTGACTCTAAATCTGTCTCTTTGGACATGCACATTGATTTTGAAGATGTTGTGGCACTAAGCATGAAACATCCTTGATTCCTTGAAGTGCTGTCACTGAGATTGATAAGCCACATTATAGTTTGGTGGCCATTTAACTCTTGTGAACTTGACAGTATTTCCCTGAAGCTGTAGAGCAAAGGGAAAAAAAAGAGGGAAGACAAATATGCTGGACCTCAGCTGTACTCAGGATTGCTCAGTGTATGAAATGCAGGTTTTCTGACAGCAAGACCAATCTCTTTACTTCTTTCCTACCTCCTTGCTAAGGAATACAAAGGAGGCAAAGTTTTCTTTTAAAGCTATGCAATTCAGACTTTTCATTCTCTGGAATAAAAAAAAAATTCATCTTTTCAAAACTTCAATGTGAGGAATAGCGATCTACTGATTTTGATAACACGTAAAATTTGGACATGTTTGACTGACTGGAAAACAGTATCACAGATGCCAAACTGATCCCCCTCCTCTTCCAAGCAGCTCTCAAGGCATAAGGAACTAGTAACTGGGACAAAAACTTCTATATGCTCTTTAGTCCTCCAGTACGGGTCCAGATGGTTGAGATGAGTTTATAGTTTGGAGCATAATTAAGTCAAGGAAAAACGGCCAGAGGCCCCATGAACCAGTGTCTGGAAAATTTACTAGACATATTCTGACAAACTTCTGCTAACAAATAAAACCTGACTCAGTTGCCCACGAACAAACACCCACATCATTTTTGACACCCAAGAGCATTCAAGTCAACTGCTCAGTGCTGGCAGCTGAGGCTCAGGACCTGTGGGAGACACACAGTTTCCTCCCACAACAGCTGGAGGCAGGGGGAGACACCCTCAGGCACATAGGTGAAGCCTATGTTTAGGGAACAGAAGGAGTCTTGGGATTCTCAAGGGACAACACACTCCATCTGTAGCCCAAAACTCAGAATAGACAGAAGTACAGTCTCAGTCTTATGGTCCATCTTTTATTTTTTGGTCCCTTCATATGTATGATTAGCAAACGGATTCCTACAGACCACTCTATTCCTCTTGATTACAGTTCAAGAGCCTGAAGAAACTTGAATGTATCTATTATATTTGAACTGTCAAAATGATGGCATTGTGAGAGTTTCTACTTTCAACTTACAAGCACCTCAGGATTTTTTGTCCTAAAGCTATGTAAAACTCAGTGTTTCATTTCTTGTTTCTCTGGTTTAGGTAGCATGATTGGGAGTATTTTTTGTATTAGGGTAGGATGTGTAACTTTCACAAAGAAATTGTTATATAATTGTATTTTATAAGTAGGTGTCAAGTTATCTGCATTTGCTTCATAATCAATGTTCTGTGTAATACTAACTGAAAAGTTAAAATTCAGTTAAGTGGCCTAATTCAACATTTGTAAACAGAAGCAATAAAATGTATTAATTTAAAATGTGATGCTTTAGCTTTTTCTGATACTGTAGTGTTGTAAAATAGAAATGTTGCTTTGATTAATTGAATCAGAACCTTTCTTAGCTGAGGTAATTATATTCAGCCAAGGTCCATCAATACAATTAGCTATAAGTTATCATTTTATATAAACTGTAGTGAGAACAGTGACATAGAAAATTATTATGATTTGAAATATTGGTGGGTTTTTTTTCAGGAACCAAGAAACTAACAATTATAGTTTATTATTTAGTATAGTTTAATTTATTGTAACTCTCCTTAGCATTTTGTATTCTTCAAATATTAGTATAATTCTGCTCTGCTGTGTTTGCATTCTGATCTGTGATGTGGGAAAGTGTTATGTGATTTCCCATCTCTATTATCTGAGGAAGAAAACTACATAGAAACATGAGATGTCATAAAGATGCAGAAATCTCTAAAGATGTAGAAATATAAGTAGGGCTTTCAGTACTGAGGTTTAGCAGTATTTAGAAATCTTCAAAGTATTTATTCTTGCAAACACTTGTGAGTTAAAACATACATTAATGATGATCTTGCAGAATAGCACTGTGCCAAAGTTCCTGAAGTCTATACAGGATAACAAACCCTGAGTTACACAGAACACTGGCCTGGCTTGCCACCTGGGTTAGAGCCCCAGGACAATCTTAGATATGAAAGAAGCACACTTTCTAGGACACATGAAGTGTTACATGTGCAAGTGCAATAAAGTATTGCTTCACTGAGTCAAATCTGTACTTGCCAGCTACAGGTTACCTATGAAGAAATGACATATAGAGAAGGCAGCTCCATGGTCCAGCGTTTTATCATAGAACCACCAAAGGATTTTGCCAGGACTGTGAGAGATTACTGTATTAGTTACAAAAAATTTGGTATATATCTCTCAAACATCCAATGAGTATAACTTCCTGTTCCAATCTCACTGTTATGTAAATCTAGAGACTATTTCAGGAATATACACTTGAAAAAAAGAGTTTGTTCAGTAAATCATAAATTATTCACAGATCTTGTGCCAATGCACCACATAATTTCATTTGCAGTATTTTTCATGGTTAACAGAATAGAATGGCACAGTTAACAAGCTTTATCCAAGTTAAATATTTAGAGAAATATCCTAGGCTGTGGGAGTCCCAGATTCAGTTCTTTACTATGTTTGCATGAACATCAAACTTGTCACAAATCCCCTTGATTTCTGGATAGGTGGTTTTCACAGATTTTCCTGCTGACACTGTTTCATGTTGTTAGAATACTTAAGTTTGCATTGAAGCAGATACTGTCAAATACTTTGTTTAAAAAATGAAGCAGATTTTAAGGTGAGTATATTGAAGGAAATACTTAAGGAAATACTGAACTAGGAAAGCATATTTTTTCAAGTGGGTTGTGCATGTGTGCAGTCCTTTGGTGATGTGTTGGACATCTGGCAGTTTTGAGAAGCATCAAACCTACTAATGGTAGAATAACTGTGTCATACATTTATAATAAGCTCAGTATTTCCATATGCAGTGGATGGTCCGGGTGGTGTGCGCTGACATAGTTCACCTCCCTCTGGCCTTATCTGGAGGTCTCGTATCCCATTGAAAATTCTGTACACATAGATGAAAGTTGCTTCTGATAAGTACCTGTCAGATGACAGATGAGGAAAAGCCATCCAAATCCTCCCGTTCCAGCTTTTAAGGTAGGAAAAAAAACTCAAAAATCAAGTCTTAGAAACTGTGAAGAACAATGCTTCACTGTGTATGTTTTAAAGGTTTATTAACCAGATAACTAATTAAATTAACAATTGGGGATGCCCACAACACAAAGATCAGGACCGCGTACGTGGCTGGTCTGGCCAAAGGCACACCTTCCATGTGCAGCTGNTCTAAATCTATTACTTTTTTTATGAATTTGACTTAACATTTTGAAGCAATGCGGTGTAAAAACTAGGCTAATGCTGAAGAAAGCTTTCCTAGAATGATAAAAACAAAATGTAAATTCCTGAGTGAATACTTAAACCTGAAAAGGCTATTAGCAAGCACATCTGCTTGCTGATTCCGTCTAGATTAATGTAAAAGTTGACATAAATAAATTTTATTGTTTAAGTTATTTAATGCAATCTCTTTCAAATCCCAACAGAAATATTTATTATCCTGATAATATGTCCCATTTTTCCTGTGTGTTGCTATAGCCACCATTAGTCCTTGCAATGAGCATGTGTGTATTAAAAGTCCTCCTTCAAGTACACAGGAACTTCAATATCCAAGAGGAACATTACAACTATAACCAAAACATTGTAAATATAACCCAAGCAATAATGATAATAACTAATTAACATTTCTTAACTTCATTAACCATAAATTAATATACGAAAGCCAACTTCACTTTTTGCCATTTATAACAAAAGGGTGTATGATATTACCATCATTTACATTCTCTTTCACTACCTAAATGAATATTTTAAATAAATATTTAAATTTAAACAGCCATGAGAGAATAAAATAAGGGCATTCCTTCCAAATACTGTACAATATCCTGTCTGAGAAAATACATTTGGATATTAGGAATTTAATAGAGAGACGATACAGTGATTCCAGTCCTACCATTCTCTCAGTTTCTGCCTTAATTATTTGCACATAGATGATTCTACCTAGCCAAACATATCATTTTACTGTGTCATCTTAACTTGCACCTCAATTCATTTTTGTTCAAGTTGTAATTGAAAAATATCTAAGTGAAAACTACTACCTGGAAAGCTGCATATTGCCACACATAGTGTATGTAGCATTGAAAATATTGCTAATACTGTTTAGGAAATTATGTTTATTGACAACTGACTTAAGGGGAATATTATTCAATTTAAAGCCTTGATTTGAAATTGAACAGGTCTTTGGAGAATCGGAGAAGAAAAGAGAAAGATCTATGGCAGAACATGCCATCATGGTGCTAAAGAAAGAACAAAACTGTAGACAGCAGGGACAAATAACTGCCTTCTTCTGTCATGTCCCAGTGATCAATCAGCACTGACTGCAAAAAGGAAATGATATAAACAGGTTATAAGGGCATGTCTCTGTCCTTAAGTCAGACAATGTCTTCAATAAATCACAGCATGCTTTGAAATAAACTGCTTGGACTCTGACTGTTAATGCTTCTCTAATAAACCATGCCATGACTGTTTGATATTAATTTAGGCACAGCTGTGTACCATCAAAGATAACACCAAACCTCAGAAGCCTTTTGCTAAATCAAAGGTCACAGAACATGCTATAAACTGACTGTAATATACCTCAGCTGAAGTAATTAATAGAACAAATGAAAAGACGAAGAACAAACCTGAAAAATACCTTAAAGTGAAATATATGTCTATTTATGCTAATTATGAGCAGTTCTCCATATTTTTCCAGCTGCCATATATTGAAAACAAAGTCAGTGGCTGTACTAAGGCATTCAGAATTTGAAATTCATCATGATATATAGGTGACAAAGTACTGGAACATGCTGTCTAGGGAGATTGTGGAGTCTTCTCTGGAGACATTCAGAAGCTGTCTGGACCCAATTCTGACTAAAATGCTCTGAGGGGACCTACTTGAGCAGGGAGGTTGGAGAAGATGGTCTTCAGTGGTCCCTTCCAACCCTACTGATTCTGAGATACAAGTCCAGATGAGAAAATTACAAAATTACTGGATTTAGCTGTAATCTAGAAAGGTGCAAAAAAAAAAAGGAAAGTTAGGGCAGACTGATATACCCTAAAATGGTGGGCTATGTGTTAAGTAAGAAGATGCAGATGTGTGGGATTAGGGAAACATTAATTGATTCAGATAAACTAGCTGAAGGTATTAACTGTGGAGAAGAAGGGAGAGAAAGAGCTGATATGAAGAAGCAGTAGAAAGATCTTTAATCAAATCATCCAGAAAGCTGAAGATTAGTTGGACTTACTTTGCTCTTCTTTTATGAAGGTGAGAATCTTTGACAGTTAGATATCTCCACAGTTTCCATTCAAAATATATTTTATTTTCAGTATTTAGCTTGTAAGGTTCTTGAACTAAACATTTAGTGTAAATTGAGCATCCAGGAGATATTACTGCTTACGTCTTATTTAGCAAGTGATATGCAACTGTGAAAACCGAATGTACCAAAATGCTTTGTTAATAGTGATATAATGTAATTGTTCTGCTGGTCCACGAAAATGAATTTGAAATTGCAATTTAGAAAAATAATTTCAGATATAGTTAAATTTTAAGACAATGTTTTATCTTTTTCAAAAGCTGTATTTTTTTACTCTTTAAGCTTAAAAAAATTTATTTGATTTTTGCTAAAAGTAAGAGGTAATCAGCTTTATCTTTTTTTTTTTTTTCCATTCATGGATATGCTGTAAATGATGAGGAGGCACAGATTTATTGCATGTATGTGGGAAGGTAAGAGAGCCCTGATTAGTATGATCAGGTGCATATTGTCTGTCACAAAGCACCTACATGGTGATGTGTTGGGTTTATTTAGCAAATCTGGCTCATATTTCTGTGTGTTTTGTAGTCTAATTGGAAAGCTGGCAAGGAAACATTTGTACTTTTGTGACCTGTTTAGAACATGCCAAAGGCTGGCTGTGTTTCACTTATTTCAAAACAACCACAGTACACCAGAGAATTTCTTTCTATTAGATGCCAAAAGGGTCTTTGCTCACTAGAGATCTAATCTGCTGATTAAAGAACACAGATGCCCACAAGCTATTGATAATTCTCATAAACTTGCCAATATCCCAAACAAATTACTGAATTCAGTGTAGATTTACAAAGTAAAAGCCTTAAAATTATGACAAAAATACTGCTTTAATAATGTGACTCACTTTGGGCAATCATTATATGTAAATTGGTGGCTGCCCTGATATTGATTAATGTAATGAGTAGACAAGTTTTCATAATTTTTTTATTCACATCACCAACTGGGATACCTGCAGTAATCAGGTATGGTAAACTATGCTTCAAGATTCTTATTAATATTCCCTTCCTACTCCTTGTAGAGTACTTTTTACCACTCTTAAAAAAATGAAGTATTATTTGTGCATTTAACAAATAAAATCAAATTTTTCAAAATTAACATTATAAATACAGCAGGAATTGTGTGGTAGTAACTCAACTTTAGAGGGAGTTGGAAAACTGTATGGAAGACATTGTAAAGTTCCAGATAAGAAAGAAAATGTTAACAGAGTGGGAACTACAGAACTGTAATATAATTACTTGATTGTTTTTCAATGAAAGGATAACATTTAAGTAGTATAAGTCCTGGAGTTTGTAATCACTTTCCTTTCATTTTTGTTTGTTTGTCTGTTTGTTCTATGGCACCCTCTTAGAGCTCAAATGCCTTAGTTTTTAAATATACAATTAAAAAAATAGTCAATTTGGAGAAAAAAAAAATCCCCAGGTATAAAAATCCATTATTGTTTGTAAAAAGCTTGGAGAGAGATGATAAAATCTGAGAATGTTCTACAATTTGAAAAATAGAAATGAATGATGTTATTGGAAGAAAGGGTGATTGAAAGAAAGGTTATTGAAAGAAGGAGTGCAGGCACATTTCATTAAAGTCAGAAAAGAAACTGCATTGGAGGAGGGGACTGGAGATGGGGAAAATGGTATGAATCACTATGCTTTGAACATATTACACTTCCTAGCATAAATCAATTCAGAATTCTTCTGTACTTTCTACCAGTATATGAATCAGTTATACTAGGATGGACAAAATAATTTTAATTTTTTTTTTTCATGCTGGAGTTACTGATAGATTATTTCAATCAAAGACATCAGAGCAGATGATTAAACTGACTATCAAACAGCACCATATACTTACTAAGCAATCCATAACATGACTGCATCATGTTAAAGAAAATTTACATGTGTATTTATTGAGGAGTTTGTTATCCTTAAGACTAGAGTGAAAATAACAGTCATTCACTGCAAGTTGGGATAGAACTTATAGAATCATAGAATGTTTTGGCTTGGAAGAGACCTTAAAGATCATCTAGTTCCAACCTCTTTGCCATGGGAAGGGACACCTTCCATTTAAGCAAATTATACTAAGCCCTATCCAACTTGACCTTGGACTCTTCCAGGAATGGGGCATCGACATCATCTCTGGGCAACTTTTTCCAGTGTCTCACCGATTTCACAGTAAATAATTTCTTCCTAATATCTAATCTAAACCTACCATCTTTCAGTTTAAATCTATTTCACCTTGTCCTAGCACTACATGCCCTTGCAAAAAGTCCCTCTTCATCTTTGTTACAGGTTTCCTTCGTGTACTGGAAAGCTGCAATTAGGTGACCCCATGCGCCCACCTCTCAAGCCTGTCCAGGTCCCTCTGGATGGCATCCCTTCCCTCCAGCATGTTGATGGCACCACACAGCTTGGTCTCCTCGGAAAACTTACTGAGGGTGCACTCAAGCCCAGTGCAAAGCCAGCTGCCATTTTCTAGTGATGTGAAAAATGACACTGAATGTCCACAGCCTACACTTCCGTGGTATTCTGATGCCCACTGCGTGGTCAGGCTGGGGCACCACTGAAAGGGTTCAGCACAATGATACCCTGTGACTTGCAATCAAGCAGGAAACCAGGTACCTTTTTGACAAAGATTTTACACTGTGTCTTGAGTTCCTTCCTTATTGTAGTGTTATGCAAAATTATTTTCTGACACTAACATTATTAGAATTTGAGGTGCTACCATGTACTTATTATTACTACAAGCAATGTTATTCCAAGGACGTGAAGCTGTAGAATTTGCTTACATGTAACATAAAGATTCAAATGTTATATTCCTGACTGTTCAGCAGTTTATTGTCTACGGTTGTAATGCTGACAGCAAATCAGATATCTATTGTTTCTGGCCTTAATACTAAAACAGAGTAAGTTTTATCAATTTGCTTGTGAGACAGGAAGACTTTACTAGCATTAAGCACAAAATGCTAGCATATTTACTATGACAGTAAGTTATTTTTATCAAGTTTCTGGCATTTTTAAAGGCTTGTTAAATCTAGGCAGGGTTTTTAACTATGTTAGCAGCGGTTAGACATTTGTATTACCAGTTTTGTCATGTATTAATGGTTATATTGTAGAACTGTATGTTCCTATCTTTTACTTCCAGTTGTGTTCTGTCTTTTACAGAAAGAAATTAAAATTTAAAACTTTTTTTAAATGGAAGAGATTTATATAAAATAAAAATATAAAACTGTGTGTTAGTATTTAAAATTGTCAATCTTTAACTGAACTTCAAGTCAAGCATGATCTATTTTTTAAATATTCAAGCACTATCACAGTGTAAGAGTTTGTTCAGTAAAGAAGTCAGTATGTTAAAATGAACCTTTCAAGATTGCAATCATTGCTTCAGAGTTTCTCTAACAAAAGGATTTAAAGACACTGTACCAGTAGAAAAAAGACTAGTAGTTTAATACAGAGGAAGAAGGGTTGAAAACATTTTAGAACATCCAGCCCTTAAACATTTCCCTTCAGCTATTACACCCATATCAGAAAATGTTTTAAGTTGGGTTTTTTTTATTTTTTGGGAAGGGGGAAGTGAGCCTAGAAATTAGGAAAGAATACAGTAGTCCCCTCTAGCTTTGTTCAAGTAGAGATTGACTTGTCTGGTTTCATATTCTCTTGTTAAAGTGGGAGAAGGCAAGAGGAGATCTGTTTTATAGAATCAAACAGCTGTAAAATTTGAGTAATGACAAATGGTGAGGTTGGCCTTAACCTCCACCTGAGCTTTGTTAGCTGCCTACAAAGCTGAGACATCAAAAAGCAAGTTAATTAGGAAAGAGAATTTGAACAGCATTTGTGTTTGAACAAGAAGAATATCCTTTAGAAAAGGTAACAAAAGTATTGGAAAGAGCTAAAGTTTAAAATTAACTGATAAATTGTCAGACAGCAAGGACTCAGATCAGTTTCCCATGTACAGCCATAACATATGAGGCTTCCTAAAATATCTAAGACATCTACATGAACAAATGCGATGTAAAGCCCATTTTGTTTTAACATGTTAAGAAGTCTCTGGTTCCCAAGATTTTGAAATGTAACTGATTTTGTGACAAGCAGTATTGCTGAGCAAAACTTGTGTGATATAGATATCACTGTATCACGGATTATACAGTTGCAACAGGCAGAGACAAAGAAGGAGAGAGGGACTCCTTGCAGCAGCAATCCAAGTCTTTATTCCCCCACCCAGGGACTGGGAGAACAGNAGTCTTTATTCCCCAACCCAGGGGAGAACAGAGAAACAGGAAAAGCAGGCAGCAAAGAGCAAGGGATGGCAGTTGCAGTGCCTTATAAGGGACAGCCAAAGGGGAGGAACAAAGGGGATAAACCAATAGGGAAAGGTCATGGGGTAACAGGTACCCAATGACAGGATCTCAGGGGAGGGTTCAATTTAAACAAACCAATGGGGATAACAATAAGAAGAGCTTTCCAGAACTTAATTGAATATATGATAACCTTATACATAATCATGAAAGCAATGGCCAATGGATAACTGAAGAACAAAGAAGCCTCTGGAACAGGGGAGGAATCTTCACCTAAGGAGACACCCAGTGGGATGTGGCTTAAACTTCAGAGCTGCCCTCTGGGTCATCCTCTGCCTCAGACACACTGTCCTGGGCAGGAAAATCTACCCACTGGATGCCCTGGTGGATGCAGGGCCCACAGGTGGGCTGGACCACCGCAGCACACTAACCTTTGAAAAACTTTTGCTTTGACAGAAAGGTCTAATAGTAAAATGGTCAGTTACACTGGTAAACTAGATTTTATATTTACATTTCAGAGGAATACAACAAAGAAAGAAAATCACAATATCTACATAAGAAGTAAGGCTTAAAATTGGATATCAGATCAAACTGGTTTTATTGAGAATTACTTAAAGCAGCTATAGACTGAATACACCAAATGACATTTGTGTGTATCTTTTTACATGTTTCTAATTAAACAAAACTAGATTCTAATTGCATCTGAATATAGCAGATTAGAAAAAAGCAAGCAAGCTGTGCCAAGCAATCTGAAAGTGAAAAGGCTTACATACACTTCATATCTCACTCCTTGTGCTTTATCAGCTTGGAGCTGCAGCTTTCCTTATTTCTTATATCAGTCTTGGGTAATAGGAAGGTTTGCTGTTCTTATAATATTGAAACTTTTACTGAAATAAGTGAAAATTTTGCTGTGGAAAACAACAAAATTTTGAGTCCAATACATAGAAACAATTTTTTCTTTCTTCTTCCTTCCATACTCATACCTCTCATTTTTGAGATTATTATCTTGTTAATAATTAAGATAATTTTGATTTGCTCTGCTTCAAACTCATTTTTATCCACTGAAAGTATAGCTTCAGTGCTAATGAATTCTGAAGAATTACTCCTTATAATCTTGCTGTTTCCTTTTGACTTTTCCTGTATCTAGACGGCAACGTTATGATGCATATATTTCAGTGTCTCCAGGTAATTTAACTTCTATATTTTATTGCTCTTCTTTTCATATTTCTTTCTCTTTTATTAAATATAAAACTTCCTTAGACTCAATGGAACCTGCCTCATTTATCAAAAGAAGATATTTGAAAAATCAGTTTTGGAGAATATTAATATTACTAAACTTCCTAGGTAGTAAGTTGTTGGAAATTTGTCTTCTGATGGAATCATGGTGTCTTTCCATTTATTATAGTATCAATAATATTGCTTTCTCTTTTAAGAGTTATCTTAGTTTGAAAGGCAGATATCTGCCAAGGAAAAGCAGGAACCCTCCTGGAGTGGAAGGAATCTCCCCCTCCCCTGAATTATTGTAGTTTTGAAAATTAGCAGGCTTTTGAGATCGAATACGGGAAAAGGAATAACAGTTCATTACTAAAATATATGTGTAGATAGATAGATATAACCCAACAGAACAAACAACAACAACAACAAACACCAGTAACAGTCCCCCTGCCTGTCACCCGGTGTCCCCTGTGGTGTAGCTCTGGCCACACCCGGGTAGGGGCGCTGGTGAGGCAGGGCAGGCAGGGAGGCTGCAATCCCATTGAGCAGTGGGTGCAGTGCAGTGCAGGTGGTGGTTGCAGCCCAGGCTGAGAGCGATGGTCCTCTGCAGCTCCTGGAGTCAGTGCCAGAGAGTGTGTCCCAGGGTCCAGGCAGGCTTCATTATATTCCTGCAGGAATGCCCATGTACCTCCCCCAGGGCGGAGCATTTCCCAATGGAATGATGAGATAAGACAGTTTGGGAGGTTCTGGGTGGCTGGGTCGTTACAGCTGCCCATTGTCCATGATGGCCCATTAACAGAGATGGCCCCCTCAGCATGGGTGTGATTATTGTTGGTGCTTTCAGGGGGAAGCTCTCCCAGCTGTGTCTTTTGTGAAGCCAAAAGAGGCCCCACCTCACCACAGGATTCCCCTTATCTTATCTAACACCCAGCTTGCAGTCCCAGGGGCCAAACATGCACCGGGCAGTTGTTGCAAACGACCTGTCATTAACAGCTCATCAGGGCTGATGCAGATGGGGGAGCATACATTGTTTTACTACATCCCCACAACCCAGGACAAGAGTTTTGTGTCTTCATTTTCTATTTCATACAATCTATATTTATAGTACAGTTCTTTTGATTTGGTAAGATTAAATATTTTCAGATGTATTGTCTTTAAGCAATTAAAATTATTAGAATTGTTTAGGTCAGTGCAGAAACTATATTCATGCATAAGAATTAAATAAATAAGATATTGTCATGTATTTAATTATTATCATATTAAAAGGTATGCATTTTATTACCATATTTAGTAAGGTCTAATTTTATCCAAATTTCTGTATATTTGTATGTGTTACAGAAAGATATGAGTTCAGATATGAGATTGGGCATCCACTGTGTTTTAGTTGTCATGCCATCATGCTATCATGATGCTGTGACACGCATTTTGAAGTTTTCTTGATTTGTCCACATGTCACTACTGCTTTCCTCAAGGGCATGTCCAAATAAATAAAATATAACCCATTGCAATAATGATAAATTATCTAAAACAATGTTTCATGAAAATTATGAACATGATGTGCTTCAACAGATATGGAGATTATTTATGTGGGTTTAATATGTACATATATTAATTAGTTTCTACTTCCAAGGAATTGAGCCTTTTCAACTTTCAAAAGTTATCAAATAAAATAAAATAAAATAATGAAATCAAATAATAACTAACATCAAACAAAATCAAATACTGCTTCATTTTCTTTCATGTAAAACCATGATTGCATATATATGGGTTTTTTTCAGACTAAAATTCGATGTTCATTCAGATTAAAGTGTTTTGAATTCTCACAACACTGAAGAGATAACTAAGTGAAAGTTGTTAATGTTTATTTACATCTATGTTTGCCAATTTTAGCCAAATATCCTTGCACAGTATCCAGCATAAAGGGATGCCAACATTGGATAAGATATCTAACACTAATTGAAAACCAACATGAACAAAATAATTACCGCGTACTTTCCATGTCTAAAATCAGACTTAACATCTAATTCAGTCCTAAAATACTGCATAAGATAAATGGCTTCCTTGTTTATATTCATCAAGGAAAGTGATCCATATGTCACAGGAGATTCACCAAAGGAAGAGGAGAAGGTGGCTAAGATGGTCCTCTGGTCAGCACTAAATAGTAAGATACATGTCCGTACTAAATATAGGGGGAAAAGCTTTATTCCTATATCAGAATTTTCTCAGGGCCTTTGTATTCCCTACATAATACTACTGTGTGTGTAAGCAACTTTGAAATGAAGCTGCTCAGAAATTTACATAAAAATATTTTTTGAGAAAATATAGATTTATTGAAAGCAAGATTCTGAAGAACAGTCAGGCATGTACTTTTATGCTAGCTTACTGCAGGGAGAGGAAGAACATGGAAAAATACTGACCAATCGTATGAAAAATACAGGTGCAAAACTGTTCTTCTTCTAACAGTTTGTCAAATTACAGGCAGGTGTCTTGAGGGTAAAACCTTTGGATAGCATTTTCTATTCACTCAAAGTATTGGCTTATTCCACTTTCAGCTGTACTTGAAAGACATCTCCAAATTGTGGAGGCAGCCAGTGATGGATATCTTAAAAATATCTTCTGAACAGTTGCCACTTTGGTGGAATTGTGATGCCAGTCATAGTTTGTTTGTTTGTTTATGTGTAAAACATGTAAAGTTAAGACTGCAATGTCAATGTCTATTTCAGTGCTCTCTGCATCACAGAAATGCTGCCCTGAGGACTATTTTTGGGAAAGTCTGCTCTCACTAGACTATTCTAAGATTTGATAAACATTTCTTGATATTTGCAGATTTGTGAAATAGAATTTTTTTTATTGATTATGTTAATTCAATGCAAAGGTTTTAGAAGATTTGCTGTATTATACTGTCCTTATGTCTTTCTGAGCATTCTTATACTCCACAGTACTCCTCTACAGAATTTGATTTTGGATTATTTCTTCCCAGATGTATAACCTTGTAATTTTCCAAGCTGAATCATCTTTTTTTTAATGTTTTTAAACCGTATTTCTACCATCACTTGTTAAATTGGTCCCACTGCTTCTCTCAAAAATAGATAGTTTCTTTACATGCTATTCTTTCTGAATGTAGAATTCAAATAAAGAACATGGAAAACTGAGTAATGATTTTGTGATGATATAGTAAAATATGTCTCTTTTAGAGGATTACAGAAAAATGTTTTGAAGTAGCAAACTTGTTGAGAATAAATGACATATAAACTAAAATAACACTTTAGAGCTTTTTAAACTGTATCCTTGCAACAAGGAATGCTAAACACATTTTGTCACCTTGTTTTATCAAAAATACAGACTAGAAATTATCTGTGAGTACAATTTGTAAAACGGACACTTAGTGTGGAACAATGACTAGGAGTAAAATTAGAGAAATCTGGGAAGATATATTCACATGCTAATAGAATGTGAATCTAACTTCACAGACAATAGGAAATGATAGGGTGAACTGCAGTTACTGCTTCCTGGATGGAATGTATTTGGCATGCATGAAATCTATTCCATAATAATTCCCCATGCAGCACAGCCTGCATCCTTAAGCACATCCTAAGAGGGATGGAATGGAGGGTGGAGCCAAGTGGAGACACCATGGCTGTGCTCTGTTGAAATCCTTGCAGGGAGGGGAAGTCGATGGTACCGTGTGGCCGATGAACTGCACAGCACCTGTGAGCCAAGGGAGATTGGAGAAGATGTCCAGCTGCTCAGTCAACAACTGTGGCGACATTCCGAACATGAACTTGCTTCATTGTAAGCTAATTGTAATATTAATGGACACCTCCATCCCAAAAGTACCTGCCTCCAAGCTATGACCTGCTCTCACTGGGCATCAGCTCTTTATTTATTGGGTATATCTTTAACAGCAAAGCGAGAGAATTTTACACCAAGCAATAACAAAGGTATGTAGGACTAGAGTCACTCAAGTTCCTTCTAAACATAAAGTAATTGTATAAAAGTGAGGTAAGGATGGGGAGAAGTTAGAGACATCTTCATTCTAACATCTGGGGTCGGTTGATGGGCTGAACCTGTCTTTTCCCCCATAGGGATACCTATTGGGTAAGAAACTTACTCTATGCACATTCTATTATTATCTCAAGCTAGCCTTCATTGATTATTAGAGATTGTCCATATATTGCTTTAAATACCTTTTTGCAGTCAGTTATTATCAATGGCAATCTTCAAACCTTAACCTGTCACAATTTTCTATTATCAGTGTGTCTATTGATTAAGTGGATTATTTCATAAACTGTTTTACCTAAGTCCTGCAAGAGTGCTAGCAGTCACCAGCAGTTGGATAACTCAACAAGAGTGGGGAGATCCATGACAGATTCCATCTTTCTAAATTGTAATAAAAAATTGGACTCTCATACACTGTTAGCACGTGTACCTGAACAAGCTATTCAAACTGCCCTCGGATGTAATGGAATCTTCAGTGGAGTGCCCATAAGAGGATGCTGACAGATTGCTAGGTCACAACGGTCTTGGCTTTCCTAACCAAGGGAAAATGGGGAATTAGCAGACTGATTAAACATAAGGAGTTCAAGGAAACCCCCCTTTCATGTGACAGTTGGGGTAATTAATAAGATCGTGTTCCTCTACACAGGAATATGAAGTTCCTAGTTAAATAGTCATAAATGGCAAAATGTAAGATCATGCATTCAGAACAAAGATTACTAAATGTGTTTTGAACAGAGATATCAAATTGTTTTTATAGGCCTGATTCAATCTTTTTAGTGTAAGTGTGGATCTCATACCTTGACTCTGTTGTACGATTGAAGAGCAGGGGTACTATGGCAAATTTCTGGGTAGCTCACAACCTTGAATATAGAGAGAAATAAGCCACATGGGTAGCATAGGCTCACGTCTTTGGGTGTTCAATATATGGTAAATGTCTTGCACCTTCCAGGCAAGTAAAAAATGTGTAGCTCATAATATCAGACAGGTTGGCCACCTGTGGTCTAATGGTTGTAAGCATATCCTGAAACAACTAAAAGTTTATTTTAGAATGTATGCATCTCTTTGTTTCTTTATGCAACATAGGTAAGACCTACTGAAACATCAAAAGTTGTCATGTTCTGTTGTCTCTGGAATAAAGTAGAATTTATTATCACAGCGTTGGAAAATGAGCCTATGACATATGGCTTACATAGCTGATGTGAATTGGAATATTGAGGTAAACTGAATTGTGACTTGATTATTATAAATCCATAACTAAACATGGAAATGAGATACAATAGTGTTAAGCTTCCTGGTAAAGTTATCACAGGTCAAAACAACCTACTGTGAGTAGTGAAATGCAGTCATGAAATAAGACACACTCTTAGCACTGAGATTAGCACAATTAACTATTTATACACAGTAGTATTTGTGATATACTCTAAAATATGATTCTGTTACTGTTATTATTTCAAAAGTCATTCTAATAAAAATGTGTTAACAGAATGAGAGTGAAAGCAGTCTGTCCTGGATGGGGATTTTATGTAGCTGTGAATATGCCCTTTAACAGCAGACCAGTAATAGAATGGCTTTTTCTCAATATCTGCAATATTATCACAATGGTTTCTGTTCTTTCTACCTGCTGATTTACTTATCAAACAATATTCTGTAGCACTTCATCTTCAGGCATTGAGAAAGGGTTATGCAGTGGTCAGACATATTCTCTTGTTGTTTCTTGCTTTTTTTTTTTTCCTCAACTGTTAGGTAGCCGAGAGAGATGGTAAGGATTTAGAAAGAATAACATTGTAACTGTGTTGGTGAAGAAACTTTCATCATAAACATAGGTGTGTTCTGTATGCTCACCACCATGCTGGACACCATACACAGAAATGAAAAGAAGTTTTCCCTGAGATTTACCATGACTTTAAGAGAGCATTACATTCATTCCAGAAAGTAATGGTCAGAAATACTTTATCAATGTTGATGTTTGTTTTCTGAAATGAAACATTCACCTTTCCACCAAGGTAATGCTGTTTGCTCTTTGCTGTTGATCACTAATGCCTTCGCCATTTTATTTTTTATATGGTTGAGGTGTTTAAAAAATAGAACAGTTGAGCATGTAGATTTTTTTCTCAGATGTTTCTTCATGGAAGTGATAAATAAATAAAATTGCATTCATTTCAAGTTAAAAGATCCTGCCCCAGAAGTAAAATGCATAATTCTACTTCAGCTGTATAGGAATAAGTGTCAAGTGTACTTTCAAAGATTAATGCTTTTACATTCAAGATTCCCTGATATCAAATCACAGTTGTTTCACTATACCATTGTCTTTGTACTTACACTTACTTTCACTCTGAAGAGAAAAAAACATAAACATTTACTTGTTCTTGCACTTTTTCAATTTGATAACATCTAGGCCCCCCAGAAATACTGTATCTATGTCATTATGTTTCAAACAGTTTGCCTTCAAAACTGTACAGCCTTAATAACTTGTCTAACCATAATTTTTTGATACAGTGGCAGACTTGTCTGTACTTCTCTAAGCATTTGTTCTTTAAGTCATGTGCTGCTATCAACTTAATCAATGTGAAAGCTATATTAAAAAAAAAAACAACTAAACCCACGAAACAAAAAAAAACATATCCTCTTTGCCATGGTTTTTGCTCTGTTGTTAATTTATGGATTTTTACTGGTCAGTCCAAAGAGACAAAGATTTTTTTTTGTGGAATACTATGATTTAGCAGCTAATCATTAAATGAAATATATCCTTCCAATGGAACCAATATAATGAATATGTATCTGAATAATGTAGATGATAAAGGAATACTTCTGTTGGTTTTCAACAAAAGAGACCCCAAATACTGAGTGGATTTGAAAAGAATATCATGGAATAGAATCATAGAATCATAGAATCATCAAGGTTGAAAGAGGCCCTTAAAATTGTTAAGTCCAACCATGAACCCGGCACTGTAACCTCTAAATCACTAAACCATATCACCCAGCATCAGATCCAGATGTGTCAAGCATCTTCAGGGATGGTGACTCCACCAGCTGCCTGGGCAACCTATTCCAGTGTCTGACCATCCTAACAGTTAAAATTTTTTTTCTAATATCTAATCTGCATCCTTCCTGTCTCATCTTAAGGTCATTTCCTTTGTTCCTCCCACTGCAGGCAGGGCAGAAGAGACCACCCCCCACCTCAGTCCAACCTCCTTTCAGGTACATGTAGTGAGAGATGAGGTGCCCCCTGAGTCTCCTCTTCTTGAGACTAAACAAACCCAGCTCCCTCAGCTGTTCCTCACAAGACACACTCTCTAATCCTTTCAGGAGCCTTGTTCGCTTTGCAGGACAGGCTCCAGTATCTCCATGTCCTTTTTAAAGTGAGGGGCCCAGAACTGAATGCAGTACCTGAGGTGCAGCCCCCCAGTGCCAAGTACAGGGGGACAATCACCTCCATGGTCCTGCTGGCCACACTATTCTTGATACAGGCCAAGATGCCATTGGCCTTCTTGGCCACCTGGACACGCTGCTGGCTCTTATCAAGCCAGCTGTCAAAGAGCACCCCCAAGTCCCTTTCTGCTGAACAGCTCTCAAGCCACTCCTCCCCAGCTTGGGGTTGCTGCAACCCAAGTGCAGAACCCAGCACTTTGCCCTTACTGAGCCTCCTGCAGTTATCTTCAACGCACTGATCGAGTCTTTCCAAGTCTCTCTGTAGAGCTTTCCTATCCTCAAGGAACTACTCTCCTGACTCAAAGTAAATAAGGTTATTACAAGATCTATTTTTATACAATATAAGGAATTTGAAACACAATGCATTGCACACAAATTAGATATCTATTTTCAAACTCTCCATATGGTTTTATACTAATGTATAATTTCATGATAAGAGGCACTAGTTAGAAGGAAACATCAGTCCAGAGAGTGATTAGCAGTACGAGCTGTTAAGAACAAGGAATTTTGTGAAGAATTACTTTATTATTGCTTTAGAATTATTTAATCAGAAGGATTAATTCAAAAGCATATTCATAATCCATAACTGACAGCAAACTCTTTACACTAATTCATTCCAGTCTATAGATTGTCACACTTCATTTCAAAAGGGGTAATAGTCTCATGCCCCAAAGTAATATGGTGACCCATCACCTTTTTAAGGGGTGTGCATTATTGGTGTAGCCTTGGGTTGCAAAAATTATCTTGGGATTATCAGGCTATTTATTTACCAGCAGGTAAAGTACTTGCTTGCATTATAGAGAATTATTTCTACTCCCTGCTCTCATCACCACATAATTTATAAATAAGAAAGCAATCAAAGTAACTTTAAGATGTTTACACTATGTCTTCTGTCAAGGATCTTTGAACAAATATATTTTCAAAAGTGTTTGTAAAACTTTTCTTAGACAGCATCCTCACAAAAAGAAAATAACTCAGATAGCAGTATTTTTGGAAACTAATAACAATGGTTATAAATAATGTCAGAATAAATTTTTCATTTGAAATCCAGCACATACTTGAAGATCACTTTTGTAAAAGCCATTAAGTTTTGACAGTCATTTATCACAACAGCATTCCCACAATGTATCTTCACAATGTTTGTAAAGACCTATGTCTTCCCTGAAATAATTCATGCTGTTAGAACATGACCTTTGGAGTAAAGTTAACTAACAAGGGGTTGAGCAAAACTTCTGAAGTAGTGTAGGCAAAGCTGAATTTACAATGTCATCAACTAGTGATAATGCTACAGTGAAAATGTAGATCATGAAATGGCTACAGTGTGGGATTTATGGCTTACTGATTTTTATAGTTACACAAAATTAGAAGAATTCAACACAAAACCCCAAATAAAAATTAATTAATCTGTGCTTTGGATACCCTTTTGTAAAAATATTTCTCCCAGCTTAAGAGGACTTATTCTCTAAATGCTTTACAGAATCATATTATTGCCAGAGCACTCAGACAGTGTACAAACAGATGAACACAATGAGATGAGTTAACCAAATATTTTGCTTCGTTATTATTTTCCTTTTTCTTCCCTTGCTAAAATGGCACTGATTTAAAAAAAAATAAATTGAAATCCTGAGTTGTCTTTCATGTAGAGAGGCACAATGAAGAAAGGACTCAATGCAGACTGCAATATCCAAGCTTGTCAATCTGAGCACCAATATGCTTGTTGCCCACTAATACAGTGTATGACATGAATCCTGAAAGTTAAGTTTCTGCATAAGTCCTTGTAAGCAGAATGTATTAGAGTGACTATATTTGATGATTAGAAGTCCATTTAATTTAAGACAAATATTTTCTCTCAAATAATTAAAGCTGTTGAAAAGGTCAGTTCTAACAGATACTTTACCAAAAATCTAGCTTTGACTGAGAAGTATTTTAATTATTTCATCATTTTCACTATTCTTCATGGGTGCTACAGTAGTGGCTGACCAATCAACTACAATTTGTAACATTTAAAAATTGTTTGCAAACATTTTAGGAAAGCTTTGGTAAGTGCAGTACATTGCTTTCATACTTGTCAAGAAGTTGTTCTGATTGATAAAAAACCAGCTTTGCCTTGAAATATTAGAATGTTTAAAGAAATATTTTTAAATACTTGAGGTCTGTATTTTTTATATAGTAAAATATATTAAAAGTAAAACTTATTTTTTGACAAAATCTTCATACACGCATGTGTATAAATATACCTTTGTATATACAGAAAGAAAGGAAAAGAGAGAGAGGAAGATATTTATGTTTTTTTTCAGAATTAAACCAATTTCTGAAATTCTAATATACTTTCAGGAAGAGGATCTGGATGCTATGATGATCCCACAGCTCTGAAATAAACCAGAGAGAATGTAGGAATGAGGGCTAAAGCCATGAGATATGTGGTGAAGGGATTGCCATGGGCACAATGGCATACCGAGGGGATGGCAGGTTATCAGGCTGAAGGCCGGATGACCCTTATCTCTGTAATCAGCCAGGTGAAAGAGGGAGTGAGGCCCACAGCCTTTATAATCTCTCTTTGCAACTCTTGATGTTCCTCACTCACATATAAAGTGGCTGTCTGTCCATGTCTCCTTACACGCATTTATGATGGCAGCCACAGGATATTTGACTACAGTCTCATCTCCACTGGTCCTAAAGATATAAATTTGACATTCGAATCATGTCAGAGGATGAGAATACAATCATCTTGCAGACAAGTTGATGGGCTTACTCCTCTCTCTTCCCCAAAACAGGAACATCTCTTGGGTAAGATTTGCAGCTCTGACTATGTCAGAGCGTACCCTTGCACATAGCTCTATACACTTATATTTTGTAGCCTAGTGCATTTATTACTGACGATCTAACAAGAATCTATAAACTGTTGCTTTGATAAACTGCACTATTCAGGAGCCAAATTGATTCTAATCAGAAATTAAGTCCAGACACATCCAGCCTTTCTGATCTTTGAGGACCAGCGGGCACACGAGGGAGTTTATTTTCTGCCAAATGTTATGCACCCTTGATGCAACAGGTGTACAGGCCAAAACTGATGTGACTTGAGAGTCTGAACAATGTTGCAAACAGACCCAGTGACAAAAATGCTCATGTGGTGGGGCTGCAGTCACACTCTCTAGGGGCCCCAATCTAAATAAGCTCTTCCTGCGATGGTGAGCTGAGGAGTCAGCTGAGTAAGTGCTTAATACCTGGTGAGCTGGGGACATGTACGACAGGGAAGAAGCTAAGGTCTTTTTGGCATCTAAGTAATATATCCTCATCTCTCTTCTGACAGTTTTAATAACTGTTCTTTTGCATACTCCAAAATCAATCTCTTACACTTCAGCTTGTGTGGGATGCCTAGGGACTTTCAATTGTCATATTTAATTTCTGAACAAAGAATTGGCACCAGATGTTAATAAATTTAAAAGTGTCTATAACTATTAAAATGACAGAAATAGAACACCACTAAGTTCAAAACAGCTAAAAAACATGATGAAATTACACTTTTTTCATAAGAAAACTTAGAAAAGCTAATTCATCAAAATAATTGAATACAGCTTGAAAAACATTCCAGCAGTTACAGGTAGGTCATAAAACTCTAAGGACTTGAATGAAGGTTTTCTCAGCTCTGCCTGAGCAAAAAATGAAATTAAGCCCTTCCAGAACATTTTAAATGACTTCTAGTAGAATATGCTTTAAAAAACAACAACTATATTTTGAATTTGTAGCTAAAATAACTTCAGAATAGTTGGGGGTTTTTTACCTGATACCAGATTTAAGTGGTATAGAATTTTCACTGTCGCATGAAGTTAATGTCTATAACTCCTTCAGGCTGTTTTAATCCTTTCTCTGGCCCTTCAGTAGTCTTTTCATCAGGGAAGGGCCTGGAGTAATGTCCTATGAGGTCTTCAGCAGTGCATTAACTTCACTGGATTTTGAGTCCAATTAGGAGCTTTATCTTCGCTCAGAGAAGTGACACTCATCAGACTCCTTTGTCTGAGACCCCTGAGTGAAACTGTTTCTTGTGTATCTTTTCAATGCTCTCTAGAACTTCATCCTCTTATATTTATCCACTATCCTCTATTAGCACAATTTCTATCTACTGCTTTAAGAACGATGCTAATATCTTGGCCATCATCTGCCGCCAAAATAGTTAGAGGGATTTCCACCCATTCTGCTCCAAATTACCTTTTAATTTAAACCACTTGCAGGATAGGGTAGCTGATAAAATCTTGTGACTATTATTTCTAGTACAGTTTAGCCTGTAAAAAAGAAACTAACCTTGCTGCTTCAGCTCACAAGTAATAATGATACAGAACATTGGTGATGATTTTGTCATTTGTCCTGTAATGTCAGTATTAATTGCACACTTTTTCTCTCTCTTGTCTTGAATATTTTCATTGCAACTCTGTTCAAACTGGCATATTTTTGAGGAACAAATTCATTTTCACATTCAGTACTACTGTTACGACATCTTCCTGTGTAAGATGGGTTAGGCCTTTTCATTTCTTGTACCATCACAGGGTGGCTGCAAACCACCACAGCCCTTTTCCTGCTCCGTGGTGGGGCCTTGAGGCAGCTGAGTACCTTTTGCCTGGGTGCAGTGATGCCCAGATATGAGTATGGCCCAAGAAAGATGTCACTCATGGATCGGCTGCTGCTGCTACCAGATCTGCTGTTTCGTCACTGACTCCTGGACTATTCCTGAGAAGTATTTCAAGAGAAGGCACAACAGGTCACAGCCTGTGCTTGCTGGCTGAAGGCTCCTTATGTAGAACATGAAAGATGTGCAGTAACAAATTGACCCATGCTCCAAGATACCATTCACTGTCATCTTTCTCAGACGAAATAATGAATCCTTATGAGAAAGATGCAATCCATGAGGGCTTAGGTATCTGGCATAGACACTATTAAGCATTAGCTGAACTATACCTGCTAACAGTGTGCATGTTAGCTGTCACATAAATTTGCAAGAAAATATAACTACTTGTATCTTAATGATTCATATGCAAGTCAGTACATTCCACCTTGCTTTTGTTCAGAGCCAACCCTGAGATTCATGCAGCAGCTCAGCTGGCCTAAGATTATTCAGCTTTGTGCCAGAGTCCTCAAACAGAATATTAAAAAATGGAAAAAAAAAAAAGGAGATAATCAGTCTCAAAAAACCCCACAGTATTTGTGAGTATATCAGCAAGATCCTACAAAGCCCTATAAGCTTAAGTAAGGTTCTGAGAAGCTTGAGGCTTCTGTCCTAGAACAGGTTTTTGGAATGGAAAATTGAACTATTTTAATTTCAGTTCATTTATTTTAAGCCAGTGTTTTCATTTGGAGATGTTGCATATGTGGCCAGAAGATTAAGGTCTCTAAATCTCCGATGCTTATTTGAAGGGATATATGAATAAATTTAGTGTTGCTTAAGTCTTTCCCACGGTTTCCTGCTAAGAGTAAGATCTAGTCTAACAAACGACCTCTCATTGATTTATCCTGGAACTGCATCCTTGCTCTCAGCTGAGTGCAGTATGATAAAGCAGAGGTTTAGCTCATAGAAGGAAACCGCACAGGAATCCATTTAATTCACCAAGGTCATAAGCTCACCATATGTGGCTGCACAGTGGATAATTTTTTTCAAAGCTAATTGGGCTTAGAGCTAGGCTAGTGATTACACAACCTCTTAATCACAGGTAAAGAAGCATTCCAGCTGGGAATCATGCCTTTACACCTACCCTTACATACTGTTTTTCCTGCCAGTGCTGCTACTCATCTCCTAGACTGGCATGGTGCCTTCTTGCAAATTAATTGAGGACTTGCCGAATAACAGAGATGCCAGTCAATTATGTGTTTACAAAAGAAATCTGCTTTTTAGTACAGGTTCTTATTCATTCTAAAGAGGTTTTCTGTGAGTGTAGCACCAAAACAGACACACTGTGACCTTTTTGAGTTGCAAATCTTGATATTTCTTTTAAAACTGCCACTTTGAATATGTTAAGGCTAATATAAATATAAGGGAAATATGCATTTGCAACCAAGATAGATTTTGCTCTTGGTTTTGAGTTTACAATCAAATGCCAATGAAAAGGTTTTTAAAAACCACTGCTATTTGTAAGAAAAAGATTTTGTCATTTTCATGATGACACTTGATCAGAATTTAACATGATTAAACAGATGACCAGATCTACCACCCCAAGAATTTGTTAAAAAGAAGTGATATACAGACGTTTTTCATGCAACTGCCCTCTGAATTTTTTATTCAGTTTGAAAAGTGATTTGAGCAAATTGAGGAATTTAATAAAACGCTTTACAGAGCTAATAATTAGCCCCATTTTGGAGTACTTCATAACAGGAGTGGTAAAACATATTTTGATCTAATATTGGTAAGTGTCACAAACAATAAGACCTACTGGGCTATTACAAAAGAGACAATGCCCTTGGTAACCAGATTCAATATGCAAATTATGGACAATGTAAATCACATGGGAATAAACAGACTGCAGCTGAGGTATGGTCTGCTACACTGCTGCAGCTGAACAAAAAATTTAATGGTTTTGGTAAGAAAGCAGTCTTGGGGAAAATGTGTAGAAAATGTTTGTGGATTTTTAATACGAATATTTATTTTTATTAATTAAATTAGTCTTTATTAAGTTCTTTAATATTTGAATATTGATTAATAAGTCTGTGGTAGTAATTCTGCTTCCTGGCATGAAAATCCTTCTTAACATTGAAAGTGCTCTTGTTTTCTCATCAGGTGAACCAAGTTATTTCCTGAGGTTTTCAGCACACCTACTGCTGAGAGGCAGGGTGAGACATCCTGACACCTAATTCTGCATTCTGGAGTTAAGTGTACCAAATCTTGCTTACAGTACTGAAAATGTCCCAGAGCTTTCCAATCACTGTGTTCTCATTAATGAAGAATTGTATATTTCTCCTTTTACTGTTCAAGCTCATGCTTCTATAACACAGAATTTTTCTAGGATACAAAGGCCAGTTCCTTGCCCTATTTTTTTACTACATATTTTTTGTCCAGTAAAATATTTTAATACCCAAATGACAAACACTTAGATAAATGATGCACAAACCCAACATTATAACTGAAAATTCCTGCTTATCTGTTATGTAATTTATGTGTCTCTTTTGATGTTAAAGGTAATTCAGTCTTCAGGGCTGTGGTTTTGCATACATTTAAAGCTATCACTCAAAAAATACCATGCAAGATCAAGTGATTAATGCTTAACTGGGTCTGAATTCTATCTCAGGTCTAAAAGGAGAATATAGCATCAATCATATAAGAGCTTGATTTTGGAGACCTGCCTGAAAAAAGGAGAAGAGGTGTGTCCTGGGTTGTGGGG